>JAQIXD010001371.1:0-15486 GCA_034699985.1 Minunthozetes semirufus
GTTTAAGTGTAATAGACACTTAAAAATCCTATGTTAACCTCTATTTGTGTTTTGACTGTAGGAAATAAAAAAAATGACCATGGTAAAAATAATATTTCTCTATCAGTCCTGATCTACGGTTCCGGTCGCCAATTCCGGTCGCCGACCGGAAATTCCGGTCGGATGATATAAGGCCGGCTAAATCCCCGATTTGTGAACTTTGCAAGAAAGGTGAAACGGACAAGGTCCTACAATTGTTGAAAGAGCTTAATAAGTTCACGGACCAGGCGAAAACGCTGCGCTCGCAATTCATTGCCGCTTTAACGGAGGCTATAAAGCCTAATACTAAAGTCACTTTCCCAGAGTTTACCTGGTACATAATTCCACCAATGGTTCAATGTATTAATCAATGTATTCCTATATTTAAAGTTATGTAAAGGAATTGAGGGAACGGTTTATGGGTATATATCCCGACAATGAAGGCGCTAAAGATCAGGCAAAGAGTGGTATGGATTTCGTTATAACACATATAATTGATGCCTTGGAATCGGTCAAAGGAACGGCTGCGGACAGGTGTGATCTACCGGCTCCCACTTCAGGCGGTGAACAGTTTAAGTCAGTTTTGCTGCCAATTTTTAAAAGCTATGGTGAATCTGGACAAATAGTTAAGTAAAGTTTCAGTATTCTTCAAGATAATTCAACAAGATTATATTTTTTTATTATTCAAGGATTGATTTAGTAGTTTTAAAATACTCAAAAGTATATTCAAAAGTTTTTGTATCTATCTAGGTTAATTTTATTTATAAATAGATAAATAAATAAATACAAATTGAGGAAATCAAAGCAAAGGTGTAGACTTTTTGAACCAACAAAAAAATGATCATGAACAAATAGATAATTAATTTGATTTTATTCCTTTCAAATGAGTTTCAAATAAATTTCGAGTTATTATTGAACTCAAGTTATTTAGTGGTAACTCATATATGAGACACAAAATCATTGAAATCAAATAAATAACAATAATTACAATAATTAGAGCAAACAAAAGCAAAACTGCATCATTCAAATTGAACAGGGTGATTATATTGAAATAATCATTGTAGATGGCCAGGATAATCATATGGGTTAAATAACAAATATTGGATGATGTGCGCAATGGTTTCCAAAGAGGATGGCTTAAAGTCTTGCTTATTTTGGAGTCATTTTGAGCAAGATCAATAATAAAGTAGAAAGTTATGAATGACATAACCAGGGTATACAAACTGGATTCAATAGCGCTAAAGATCGGCAAACCATCAAATATTAATCCTCTTGATATTGCTGTCATGAATACAAGAGTTATCAGGATCTTTGTCATTCGAATTGTAGTTTTAGTGATCTTGCTCCTATAAAATTGTTCGACTCTACCAGATTCGATTAGATATGCGAATATAAGTCCATTGAAATAAGCAGGAGCCCACAAAAATGGTTTAATATGGACAGCTTTAAAGTACGCGTGGTCATTGCTGAATTTATATTTCTTAAGCAAATTGCATAAATGATCATGATATTTTACTCACGCATATGTTCTTTAGCATATATGTGGAAGAAAATAATTTTATTCAACTACCATGATATTTATGATTAAAAAAAGTGAGTTACGAAACTTACAGAAGGGGAACAAATTTTAACTTTCTTGCTGTTGCACCTTGCAACCAATCAATTGTTAATCCATTTGAATAAAATATTGTAAAATTGATTAAGATGCTAATCAAGCTCATTGCCATTAAAATAGCCAGGTGATTATGCCTTTAAATGCAAACAAAATCAATTATTTGAAAATTATTATTATATTTAATTTTTCTCGCTTTCTTAAGAAATAGATTATTGGCAAAGTAACAAGAACAAGTTGTACCAAAACCGGAGTTGTCCAATTATAAGCAGGGTGCTGTTAAAATTAAATATGGCATAGATATAATTGAATTAAAATTGAATGTGCAAAAATTTTTTGATAAAATACTGGCTCATCCAAAATGATAAAATTCCAGAACATGGAAATGTGTGCTAAAATATTTCCAGATGAGGAAAAAGGCTCTTGATCTTGAAAATGGTGTTGGTCAATTTTGTCATCTATTCCATGCATTGCTATTGTTTTTGTAAAAAACATAAGAGAAAAGTATATGAGATAATAGATGGGAAGGATCCGGAGTAGTCTATCCAAACAGAATCTGGCGCTCAAACTGGTAGATGATTGTTGCGGGTACTTTCTAAATTGCTGATAAATCCACTTCCCCGATCCAATTCCACTCAATAAGGAGAATATTAGCAAAAGTGATTTGAGAAAATTTTTAGAAAGATAATTGAGGACTGATTGCGAATAACTCATTTCATTCGAAAGACCTTGCCCATTTTTAGTGAAAATCACGTGACTTAATAAATCAGTGAAGAAGTGGAGAAATATTACGAGAATTTGGGCACAAATCCGTATTCCGTCGAATAAAATTGAAGGATCTTTGAACTTCTGTCCGATTTCTGAATCAATTTGTTTGGTATTTGTTTTCGGATTGAAACTTTTGATGTTCTTCAGTAAAGAGAAACTTGTTAACACAGTACCCTCGCCAATGATCTTGTACAAATGCAAAATTGTGGCGAATAAATCAATTATTGGAAATAAAACAATTACTGCCAACAAAATGGACCACATTTTCAAAGTTAATAACTGTTTTTTAATTAAACTTATATTAAGAGAAAGTAATTCAATATTTTTTATTTGAATTGAATTTGAATTCTTTGAGCGGTAATCTAGTCAATATTTATTTGAAAAATCAAAAATGATCAAAATTTACTAGAAAATCATCTTAGATTAATTTCTATATAGTTGCCGAAAATGAAAAATTATTATAAGAATAATTTAATCTTGCACAAATGTGAAAATTAATTAATAAAAACATCTGCATTTTGAATAAAACTGAGTTTTTCAAAATGTTCGCTCAGTTTGGTACGTTTATCTTGCTATTTTTGCTAGTTGACATGCTAGCAACTGTACTTGATGTTTGCCGACTATTAAATGAGGGATCAATTTTCATAAAGTTTTCAATTTTGAAGAATTTAAAGGCAATTTTTCATTGGAACAAGGCAAATTCAAAGTCAAAGGACCAAGAATTATCAAGATTTGAGAAACTATTTCCTTTGAAATTGTGTGGAAGACTGAATCAAATCTGTTTAAAATTATTAACCAATTTAATGAATTTATCAAATCTGGTGAAATGTGTGTTATTAAGTTTGATCTTAATTAATTTTTCAAAATCAATTATTATTTCCAAAAAAGTGGTTAATTTCCCATTTTTGTAAGCAATTGATAGAAATTCATTTTTTGGGGACTATTCTTATGTCAAAAATATTTCCAAAATGATAGTGGGTATTTTTAATTTTCGATTTTAAGGGGTTAGAGCTATACCCCCTCCTTATTCACTGATTTTGTTATGAGTTAACAATTTTTAAAGCCTTTCCCCACTGTTTGCTCAGCGCTAATGAATTTTACGGTTAAAAATGCAGACCTTTTCACCAATGAAAACAACAGGCAAAGACTCAAATCGTGATCTGAAAGCATTACATCAAATTCAGAGCTGAATATTCTGTGCTCAACAACAGTAGCAACAAATCAGTTATAGATTTTGCTGAAACAGACATAATTTTAATGCAAATTCAGTCCATAATAAGAGACAAACTTCGACTTAATCTCCTTTAATACTATTATTGTCTGAAATTCATTCACTTTTGTGTCATATTTTTGAGGAGAGACTCTTGCAAACAAAGGAATGGCTCAGAGTCTGAGCCTTTATTCTGTGCCTCATTAGTAATTCCTTGTTTTTCATCGTCAAAATCACCTTAACTTTGTATTTAACGCAAAAAATTGAAATTAATTTAAACTTTTTTTTTCATTACATTATTATTGACTGAAAACTGATTTTCATATAAAATATAATTTTCTTTATTCCTCTCATTAGTGTCTGAACTCAAAGAGGATTTTAATTAGAAATTCTGTGCAAATAAATAATTTATATATCGATTGACTGGCAATTCAATAGACTGTATATTCTGTGCACTTTCATCCACTCCTCCATAAGACTAAGTGTTGATAATAATGAAGAATAATTCAAAATATTCTTCAAAAGTGAGGAACTTTTGGCTAAAAACTGCGTTTCCGTATAATTTCATTAAAGAATAGATTCAGTGCTGTATTTGTTGTGAAATATGCCGTTCCAGAGGCCTGTCCTCTATTCTTCTTCTTCTGATCAGATTTTTCTAATTAAAACTAAACTATGAATTTTGTGGCCAACCCTCACAGCCCTCTCCTAAGAGAGGAAAATTAACTTCAATTATAATAATGCGATCGATTAAACACAAGAGAGAGGAACGGACTCACAGATAGTTATATAAGATATGTGTCCACAAAATCCATATAACAACGAGATTTCAGATTCCGATTCCTATCCTTTATCTCCGGAGCGCTCAGTCCTATCGATCGGATGGAAAGGCAATGGAAAGGGCTCTCAATAAAGATTTATATGTCGGCAATGAATGGCGAACGAAGTGTTGTGTGAAAAGAACTTCATAGGGATGTCGTTCCGCAGTGAATGAGCGGAAAGGAATAAAAGGAGAGAACCGCTACCAATAGGAAAGGCTAAAGAAGTGAACTTCTCTTTCGGGCGACTTATTTATCATTTGATAAGAGTTTGAGATAAGACCCAGTTTTGGCCCAAAATTAATACCCATATATTTTAAGGGCCGCACAACACAACACAATTTATTGCCTGTGCTTTTGCACTGGTTTTTGATAAATATCCGAATACCCTGAGCTTAAACCAATAGCTGGTGAATCCGATTCTGTCGTTCTCTCCTATGATTTCAATTTCTATTCCGATTCTGTTCTCTCTCTCTCTCTCTCTCTCTCTCTCTCTCTCTCTCTCTCCCTCCAAAAACGATATGTGTTTTCCATTTGGTTGACAGTAGAAGAAGAAGAAGATGAAGAATAAGAGGAAGAAGTGGTAGGAATAAAAGATAGGGTCAGCACAAACCTCGAGAGATATCAATATTCTATACATTCTATTAGCCATTCAGTGGAATATCTTTTACTTTTTTCATCCAGGTTTTTTAGGAAATGGGGAGTCACACATATTCTTGGTATATCATATTCCTGGAAAAGAAAGATAGAAAGAATATTCTTATTGAGTTCTATTTATACGATTATTAAGGGCCTATTGAGAGACAAATCTTTTGAATTATGTGACGGAATATATTGGCGATAATTTACTAGTTGTGTTGTGTTTATGTGTTGCCTAATATGTCATCAATTTATTTGTCAAAAGCTTCCATCAATTTTATTAATGGCTTCACTTTTGTTGATTATCTTCTGAACGAAATTTCTTTAATAATAATATTTTTTGCTTAAAAATCAATAAATTTTTTTTCAAAACAACAGTTTTTTCACTTTTTCTGATAAATTATCAAAATTTTTGATAAGAAATACATAAATCATTTCCTGATTAAAATCCAGTGAAGAGAAAACTCAAAAATATTTTCATATATTAAAGAAGTTTTGAAATTTCTTTTATTTAAGTTATTCTTTGAGAGGAAAAAACAAATTATTTGAGTACATGGATGGCCAGGACAGGGGTATGCATTTACCCGCACCTTATGATACGAAAATATCTGGGATGTAAATAATGACAAACTATAGCAACCTTTAAATTCTAGGAAAATTTCAGCATTAAGTCTGTGGACACAAAAACATAATTTATCCCTACCTTATCCCCCAAAAGGTCTGGTCATCCCTGAGTTGAATCGAAAGAAGAAATTTTATAAATCGATATCATTAGAGAGTCGCGCCTTTTGTATATCAAGTGTTCATTAAAGTCGAGGTCTTTTTTGTCGTCAATTGTGTGATATTTGGCCAAACGATGAGTTATTGAGCCCTGGAATAGAGGACAGGCTCTTAGCGAACAGGCTTTTACTCATAATTTTAATTCATTGCTCAAAATATATCAGTCATTAGAGTATATGTGATCTCATTATTCGTGGACTTAGAGTTTGATTCAATGGTCGAATCAATAAGAATTATATGTGCGGCCAATCATAATAATGATAAACCGGCACATTCTGCAAAAGGGAATGACTACTATTGGGCTGTGCTCTGCAAGTATTTTTATGCCACCGAAAAATGCCATTAAATCTATTGGGAAATTCACACCAGAAATGGGATTAAAATAATTATAGATTTCTTCGCTTCTTCTCTGAGCCAATGATTAATACCTTTTTTGTCATTTTTATGTCAATCCCTATAAACAGGAATAAATCACTTGATTTTTATGTCGATCCACTGGACAGCCATTCACTCAAAGGCCTAGTTTTCAAATGATTACAAAAGTCAAGTGTTTTTGACTGATTCTAGACTTAGTATTTAGTCATCTGATGACCACTTCCTCCGAGTCTTATCTGCTCTTAAGTTGTGTTCAAAAAACGAGACACTCTTCTGGTTGTCCTCATTCTCAACAAATTTTGATTTCAATTCAATGTTTGACTCAAAGCTTATCTAAAGACTGGCCTCAAGTGTTTGTACTGTCCTTTGAGAGGCATATCTGTTGGACAATCGGCTCTTCCAATAAATCTTAAGTGAATTCTGATTGCAATCCGATTGACCAGAAAAAGGACAGCCTTTCACACATCGCACAGACGTCTTGTTTATGCAGAAGATTACAGAATAATTCAGTCGATGACTGAGTGACACACTTTAGCCATCGATGGAAAGTGGAAAATATGTTTTCCAAAAGAAAGACATTCCCTTAAGAATTGAAGTATGAGTCCATCCCTTCATTCAATTGAATCAGAATTTTATTTAAAGAATTTTTTCCATTCATTTGAAGGCAAATATTCTGTGCTTTTGAGTCCTTTCCCATGGATTTGAAGTTTTGAATCTCAAAGAAATGTCTTTTCGATTCCAAGAACTACCTCTTATTCTGTGCGATCGATCAGTCGGTTCCCTATCCTATGGTCAGTGAAATTACATATTATTTTCAAAGGAATAGATTTCAAAGAATTTTGTTTTTATAAGAAAATGATTATTGAATTTCAATCCATGTTTTTCTATCAACTTTTTTATCCTGATATAAGCCAGTGATGACCACAGGGGGTGACATGAAATACCCCCTTAAAAATTATTTTAAAGTTTAAACACTGAGAAAGTGGACAAACCCTTAAATTATTGGAAAAGTTCAACATTAGGTCTCTAATGGGGGATAAAAACCAATATATTTCAGTTGAAGGGCTGTCCATAAGGGGTGAGTCATTCGGTTACGTCTTATTTGTGTGAATATTAGTCACGTATTCAACGAATGTATCGAAAGATTTGACTTAAAATTGAAAACCAATTGAATTACAATTAAAGACAAAAACAAAACAAAATTATTGTTTGAAATCAATCTTCAGATCAAAGGTATCGACAATTGTCTCATAATTACCACAAAATTCTAAACTTGAGAACAGATTAAAGACAATTACGAAAGAAATGGAGGAAATGCAGACAAATGACACCCAATTGGCAGTCAATTGGTCTCAAAGACAATTCAAGACATCGGATGAGTTGACCAAAGAGTTGGAACCACTTCTCCTCCTCTGGAATCAGAAGAAAGAAAGCGACCACAAAGTGGTCGAAGACTACGAATCGCGGTTTGAAAAGTGGTTGAAATCACTGATAACTGACCTCAAAGTCTGCGCCAAAGAGTGGACACTCATTGAGGACCGGAAAGAGGTCTTCGATCTGATCGACGACATGTCCCACACTCTGGAGAAGGGCTTCGAAGACATCATAACTGAGTTTAAGGAGAAATTCCTCGTCTTTTACGCAAACGATTCACCGATTAATCGGAAAATACGTAAAATCAAGAAAACCATTGAAGACATCAAACGAATGGAACAAAAACTCGAAGAGCTTGAGGTCGGAATCAGTGCCATAAGAGGTCTGATTCAGGAAAAGATGGGATCTGTTTAAGTGATCGTAAGTTTGGTTCTAATTATTTGCTGTTTTTATCCTTTTTTCCAAACTTTTGGGTATTTTTCGGTAATTTTCCCGAAATTTCTATTAATTTTCATTCGATTTAAGACTGATTTCAACGAATTGTTCCGTAATTTCACTCATTTTTAAACCAAAACTCATTTAAAAACTGTTTTTGTGTTTATTTTCACTTAATTTGTGCCAAAAATCATATGTTTTTCAATGAATTCAATTAATAAACAAATATTTAAACGAAAGTAACGTTTAATCCATTATTTGAGTGAAAGAAACAAAACTATTGTTTGAAAGACAATCCGTTTTAATGTCTATTTCATGGGTTTCCCAATAATTCAGACTCCGTGTCGGCTGAGCTCAGAGTCTTTGCCTGTTTTTTACACACTTTTGGACTTTCCTTCTGAACGGTTCGCACAGAATATGTTTCTGTTTGTGTCAAACAAATGATAGATCTCTTGAAGTGTTTCCTCCAAAGGCTGTCCCCTTTTGTGAGGCCTTCGAGTGGCGAACATTTAATTCAAAAAACTCTTGTCTTTGGATCTCTTCTTCCTATTGTCCAAATTCTTTAAGCGGACGATTAGACGGCTATTCTTTACTGACTATTCTCAGGAGACAATTGTCTTAAACTTCTTGTAAGTCAAAGATGTTTAGGAGAAAACTCACGAATCAAATGCCAAACAACAGAATAGAAGTGACTTTTTATCCCTTATTTTCGAGTCAATAGTCTGTCCTCTGAATAAAGAGTGGAATTCCAAGAGTTGTAACACATTTTCGGCTTATCTTTGATCTGAAACCAAGACTTTTTAATGAACAAAATCCAAGAATAGTTCCAAAAATTATCTAATAATCCAATTATTAATAAGAAAATGAACTCATTCTAAATAATTGTAATTAATGGCGGAACTGATTGTAACCTCTTATTATTGCTCATTATTTTATCCATAAATTGAATTAAACAGATAATGAGATCAAACAAGAAGAAGAACTTCAATTACAAGATTAGATTTCTCATTGAAAATCCTAATCAATTTGACGATTGCGTTGGCACAGCATAAAAGGGGAGCCGACTATTGCGAGTTCGCATCCTTTGTAATCATAATTAATATTTATTTGTAGTAAAGAATTGTCGTTAATATTAGTCATTAATGTTGTGACAGAAGAAGAAGCTTTTCGTTGGGATTTACTCCACATTTATTTCAGAGCCACAGATATCAGTGACATTACAGAAGGGAACAGACCTTCCAGTAGTGGAAGTGATGGTCGGATCTCAATAAAACACTTTTTGTCTATACGTCTGTTCCACTCAATGCTTCATTAGAGACAACTTTTCAAGTGATCCACAATTTTGTGCTGTTTTTTGTCTCAACTCATGTCTTCTCTGATGAAACAAAAGACAGTTAAACCCCAAAAGAAAAAACGAATTATTCTTAAACTGAGAGCCGGAGAGAGAAGTCTCTCCCCTGAAAAGGAGAGCCAAACTTTTTGCTCATTTATTGTAAACAACGAGAAATTGCATCGAAAAGAGTCGGCGAAGAAAAAACACTTTTTTTGATAATAGTTAAGAAGGAGTGGGAGAACAGCACAGAAAAAATTGGAAATCATTTGTTTAACGATACGTAACCATCATTACGATCACCAGTAAAGTGATTCCGATGTCAACCTATAAAACATTAAACTTTTATCCCTCTCCTATTCCTCTCCCTTTCACTTCAAACAATAAACACGTCGTCAGTCGGCTCTCTCTCTCTCTCTCTCTCATCGGTTATTTGTATCCAAAATCTTCTTGAATTTGTTCCATAATTTTCTCCAGAGATTTGGCCAAACCTTTCACTTCTATTGTCTATCATTTATTAAATTCCTTTCCTCTCGTTTTCATAGAGTTTTCATAAGTGGTTAACAACTTATGAGAAAATTGTTTTCTTATATACTTTTTGTATAATATTTTTGTTGAAACAAAAGGTTTGCCATAAAATCGCTTTTTCTTTAGCCTTCGCTTTGAATATCATTTGTTTTTATGTTTTATTTTTCATAAAAAAGAGTTTGTTTTAAACAAAACGATAGCAAAACATAAAACCCATTGAATTGAATTGAATTTTAAGCTCTGCTTTGGATTTGATTTTTTGTTTTTATTGTGTTTTTCCTACAAATTGTCCTCTTTTTCTATGTCTCTCCTTTCGAGTGATATCCAATTGCAGGAGCACTTTGAAAGCACTTATATGTCTTATATGTCTTTCCTCTTAAATGTATTGAATTTCTAATTAAAGTGAATCTCATTATAGAATTTATTCCTATTTTTGTCTCAAAAATTGTTGTTATTCTTCAGAAAACCAAAGATTGAAACATAAGATCAGAAATGAAAACAAAGGAAACGAATATATATTCACTAAAAGCCCAGCAAAACAACAAAATAAAAGTATCTTTCAATTAGATTTCAAATGAGAAAAGTTCACATTTCAGGGCCTAATTCCGGGCTTTCAATAGATTCTTGGCTTTTATCACAAAATAAGAGCCAATTTTCAAATCAAAGCAAATGAATAATCATTTGATACGACATATAAGAGACGAAACTTTTTTATTATACATAAAAATCTGAAACTTTTTTCGTAACAAATATTAAATGATTTTTAAAAAAATTTCTGTTAAAAGCATTGCCTTTAAGACACACCATGAGTAGGGGTTTCCAACAAAGTTAATAAAATACCCATTTTTCAAGGGATGATCAAGATTGCGCATATTTTTGAGAATACAATAGAATACACTGTATTTTACACTCATTTCATTTGATTGATGATTCAATAATGACATAACTGGGTAAATCCAATAGACATTTTGAAAGGCCACCCTTGGCTTTACCACATTGTCGTCTCATTCCCCTAATATTATTGAATTTCAAAGATCATTCAATTTTGTGATATCACATGAAATGCATATCGTTTTGTATGAGAGACTAATACAACAAATTCATGGCTAATGTCGTCGAAAATGAAATCAATTGAAATATTGTTAACAAAACACCCGAACCGATAGGCTGTCCATTGATCGCAGCAAATGAAAAGCATTAACCGATCAGTTGAGGAGAGGGTTCGCACTCTCCTCTCAATTCACTTCAATTTAAGTGATGCCCCACTCAGTCATCTCTGATCGCAATTCTGTGCGCTTTTTCAAAGGTTCGGTCTCTCCGTCACTGCATTACAATTGCAACACAACTCCACTGTCTGTCTGTCCTCTCCATTGAATCTCGTGTTTCTCTCCACTCATTCTGTGCTCTCATTCATTGCGGAGGCTCTCAGTCTTCGCTCATCTCTGTTCCCATTCGTTGCAATTCATGTCAAATGATTATTTGTACATCATTTTAGTCTGTCTTCTCTCGTCTCTCTCATGGCATCCCTTCCCCCTTACTCTCCACTGTTTGTATGTCAACAGCAGATCCATTCAGCTGTTAATCTGAACCTTCTTTTCATAAACTTTTGATACGATTGCCGTATGATCTGAGTGTTAATGCCTTTGATCATCAATAATGGTACCGACTCTTCATTCAGGGTCTTTGCGTAGAAATAGCCAAAGGAGGCGAAACCCGATCCCCTGAAATTTGATGTCTTCTCATAACTAATACTCTCTTTGCACCCCCTTTACCCCCAAACACATCTCTGGTTTTGATGTTGAAATACATTAAAAAGTTATGCGATTAAAAGTTATGTCTTTTCTGCACAGAATAAGTGATTCTGAGCCACTATTCTAATGCAAATCGCGACCCAATTTTGGAATGAGCCCAATGTCGAGAATGAGTATGGCATGAACATGGCAATGAGTTTGGCAAAGAGTAGGGCTAATTCATTAATTTTGATTTGGGAATGGGATAGAAGTCAGTCGTCTGTTCCTCTGATCCCTTAATAATATTGTCTAATCTAATGGGACTTACAGTTAATCATAAGAAAGCGTTCCTTTACTTAACGACTGAACCATCAATTGTTTCACTAATTTTTTATCGTAAATCACATGATATTTATCGACAAAATAGGCCTTCGCTTCAACACTTGTCTGTCTGTCTCTCCCCATCCGTTCCCTAAGCGATCATTAGTTGCGAATATAATTTACTAAAAGCATATCCGAAATGTGAATAACTTTGTAGTTCTTCTGCCAATCAATTGGTTCTCATTTTTCAACTTTTCATTCAATACTTGTCTTCAAATAAATCCCTTTTTTATATTAATGTCTGTTTCAACACATTATTGACTCAGAATAAGTCACCACTCATTTAGTTCTTATGATTATTGCCATTATTTGCGGTAAATTTCTGTTAATTTTAGTGTAATTTATGATTAATTTCTATTAAATTTCAATTTATTGTATTTTCTGTCAATTTTTCAATAATTTCATTGAATTTAATGTAATTTTCACTGAATTTGAGCCAAATATTCGTTCATTTGAATGAAAACTAATTTAATAAAACATTTAATTCATTATTTGATTGAAAAAAGTTATAAAACATAACAAAAGAAAAGCCATTCTTCTGTTTAATGGGTTTTTATACGAAAAATATCTCAAAAGGGATTACTTTTTGACTAAAAATCATTCACTAATCGTATGAATGAATAAATGGTTAATTGAATTCATTTAATACTACTTTTAATACACAAAACACTACCGAAAAAAGTATACAAAACTTCTTTATTGTACACAAAGTCTAATAAAATGTAATGGATTTCACTCTTTTTTAATCCACTTAACGACTAAAATATGCTCTACTAATGAGTGAACTCTTGCCTGTCCTCCACTCCTCTCGATCTTTATGTCGAGCCATAAGTCTATTGAATATTTTTGGGAACAAAAAAGTCCTCTCATTTTCTTTCAAATGATAAAAGCAAATAAGGGTTGGACTCAATGCTGAGCCGAAAAAATAGTAGTCTTTCACTCATTTTAATACATGGATGGCCAGGAAGGGGAGGTTTAACCAAAAATAAAGACTATAAGTAATGCCTTTCCAGATATTTTTAGTTTTGAGACAAAACGTACGGAATTCCCCATTATTTTGCCTAAAAATTCGATCGGAATAATAGAATTTCAATTAGTTTACCCCTCCATACTTTCCCAGAGAAGTCGCCCACCCTTTGCTTATCACTGGTTTTTCTCTCTCCAAAGAATTCTGAATTAATTGTCAGAAAAGAGGTCTCAAAAACAGCTCTATTAATAGAAATTTAAAGTCAGTCTTCTTTTTCTTGACAATACTGTGCTATTCCTGCCATTCCTCCAGAGCTCACAATTCAAGTTCAAGTCTTTTGTCTAATTTTAGTCATTATTTGCGAACTTATTGTGAGATTCCTTTCACTCCATTATTGCCATTGAATTCAATTCAGAGCTTAATATCGATTAATAACAAGAATTGTATGAATTGTTTGAAACAACTTTTACTGAGAAGTGTTTCATAACTTATTCCGAGTAATGAATTGATCCTAAACTTGGAATTCAAGCGAAATGTTCGGAACTATTTCAGTGATTCTTCGGAAGAAAATTATCTTTCATTTGAGAGGAGAGAAGAAAAAACTCGTCTTTTGTTTCAAAAGGAAAAATATTTCGGAAATTTCAGTTCCGAAACCAAATGTCTTTTCATAGAAGTATTTCCTCTCAAAAGTGAATGACACACAACTGTGCGGAGCACAGACTCAAATAAGAACTCATAAATTCTAATCAATTCTTTTGCAGATCCTTTTTCTTTGTGTTTATCACTGTTTAAAGTTTTACTCTTTTTTGTGTTGAATAATGTGGAAGATTTTGGAAATACAGTCAAACCTCGAAATAACTAGCAATTCCTATAAATTCAATGATAAGGACAGTCGAATTGCAATACCTTATCACAGTTATCATCATTAAAGTCATTTTATTGGTTCAATTCATTGAATAACAGAGACTTTAGCCTTCATTAGGAAATAATTTCTCGACTTCTTTATCGACGATAGAAATCTATTCACACTTTTTTGCGAAAATAATTTCAAAGGAATAAAAACAGACATTAAATGAATCTTTTGATGACATTTACTGAAGAATATTCTAATAAAAACTAATTCCTGGAAATAAAGAGAAAAGTTTTTCTACAAAACTGTGAATAAATGGAAGAAATGGAGGAAAACCTTTTCCTTCGTTTCTATAATAGAAGAGAGAAATGAAATTTTTCGAGAATAATGTCGACAGAAGTTATGTCGAAATAAATCTTATATTACATTATATTAGTCAACACTTTATTGTTATTTTATTTTATTGTTTATAAGTCAGAGTCTAGACATTGGCTCTTAAAATGTTCTTTCATTTATCATCTTTTAGTCAGTGATGTTCAGGGGGGTGGAGTCAAATAAATTATCCGTCAAAATTAGAAAATATAAAATTAATCACTAATATAAAATAATATGGTGTTAAAATAATGGCAATAAAATAAGCAGGATTATACTAATCTTGGTAAATTGTTATCATAATTTTTACATTTGAAATTAAAAAGACTGCGCATCACTGAGTTTTGAAATAATCCTTTCCGTTTTACTTTAATCCAATAAAATTTTAGTTTTTAGTATTTAATACTTTTTGTTTAAATTTCAGATTTTACTTCAGATTTTCAAATCCATTTGGAGTTCAATGAACTTGATTAAAAAGCAGTCTTTTCATCAGTTTAATTTAGAATTGTAGTTGTTCAATTGAGCAAGAAACAATTAATACAATTTCTACTTTTGGGTATCGCCCTAAAAGACTACTTTCCTGCCGAAACTCTTGAGTTTCTGTTGAACTCTGTTTTGAAAGATCGATGAAAAATGTCAATTATGTGCTCAAAAAAGACAATTAATTTAATCCCATTCTTCAGTAGATCCGAGAAAAGATAATTTGTTTGAATTTATGAATGTGTTGTCAATACTTTGCATCCCTTCTCCTCCCGATCCCTCTCAACACTTATCTCTCGAAAATTGGAACCCATTGTAGAGAATAAAAATTGTATTAAACCTAATTAATCTTCATTATTGACGCCTCACTTAGTTATGAAAATTATTTAACTGAGTTAACTCAGTTTTCCACTCAAATTAGCTCCTATTTAACCCAGTTGAATGGCAATCATATTTAATCATGACCAGTTTTCACTCATAATTAATAGATTGAAATATGCTAATTTGATAATTTAATCAAAGTAAAACTTTCATTTCAATTTATTTGCCAGCATAGTAACCAGGATAATTTTTATTGATTTTTC
Organism: Minunthozetes semirufus; assembly: GCA_034699985.1. Taxonomy (NCBI): domain Eukaryota; kingdom Metazoa; phylum Arthropoda; class Arachnida; order Sarcoptiformes; family Punctoribatidae; genus Minunthozetes; species Minunthozetes semirufus. Next base: position 15,249 of record JAQIXD010001371.1, read on the forward strand.
CAGCTTTTAACAAACAAAAAGTTTATTTTTAATCACTTGATAGTTGTATCTAGGTCAAATTACTTGCTCAAATTGGAGCTTAAATGCTTTGAAATCTAAAACTTTAATTGATTTGAAATTTGTTTAGACTTTGTTTGTAATTAAAGTGCTTTAAATCAAACGAATTAACAAAACTTTGGATCAAATTATTAAAAATTCAGCGAAAGAGTAATGAGTCAGAGATTAGATCAAAATTCCC
>JAQIXD010001372.1:0-15470 GCA_034699985.1 Minunthozetes semirufus
CTCAAAATCAAAAACAATAATAAGAGTAATAACAACACTATTATAGCGAACTCTATCCACAAATAATCAAATTATTAATAATATTCTGAAAGTTCTTCAAATTCTTTCATAAATCTATTGATAAGAAAAATATTATAAAAATTGATTAATATTTTGTGAATTAATTATTGGTATTGAAAATCAAATGAACATAAGTTACAAATTATTTTGTGAAAAAAGCATTTAATTGTGAAAAAAATCTTTTTAATGTGAGTAAAAAAAATTGTAATATTTTTTACTCTAAAGGCTATTTTGATAATTGTATTCTAATTATGGTCACTCAGGTTCATTCCTAGTTTCAATTATACACGAAAAGATATTTACATTGAGAATTGTACCTTGTTACTGAATATAATGATCATTTACTTTGAATTTATCAATAAATCAATTTATAAATGAATACAATATTTTATTTCTACAAAAATTACTCATTAATTTTAGTCGTTAGTCTTCTTTAATATATTCTTGTATTAAGAGTAGAATTTTTAATTAGATTCGACCTCAAATCATATTTTGAAAAGTATCGTGATCAATTATCATATTTAATAGTCATAAAAGTGGATGAAATAAAAAGTTTTGGATCAAATGTTTGTGTTTGACCTAAAAATTACATAAATTGAGTGAAATATATCTGAAATTAGTTTAAAACTGTTTTTAAAATAGTTTTTCAATTTTTAATTTAATTTATAATTAAAAATTCATTAAAAGGCTTTTAATATTCTTCAATACTTCTAAATGATCAAGATTGTCATTTTTTCTACTACACTTATATGAATCGTAATTAGCACTCATTATTACTAATTGTAATTATAGTCTATTTTTTAGGAAATTCAATCCAATTGATTGAAGAATGACTTTATATTAGAAGTTATGAGAAGTTTTCTCAAAATAAATGATTTGATGCTATGATTTGTTATTATAGGATCTATCTATTGATATAATCTATAATAGAATTGAAATGAATGAAAAATAATTGTTGATTGAAAAAAATGACTTTATTTATTTATTTATTTATTTATTTAAACTTAAAAACTATTCTAAAATAATAACAAAAATATTTAATTTACAGAATTATTGATATAAAATATCGAAATATAATCAGATAATAGTGATGTTGGTTTCAGTAATCTAACCCCTATTTATAACGCAATTCTAAGGAATCATAATATTTATGTAATAATAAAATTTAAAATAAATTATCACAAATTGAATGAAAAGATGAGAAATGGGGTCGAAATGGCATAAAAGAGTTCAAATATCTATCGATTATTACATAATTATTCTTCGATTTGAATACAAGTATTGAACGAATCCAACAAATATTAGACACAAATTAATCAAACGATAACTAAAGCAGAGGTCGTATTACATGACTGAGACTGTGATCCAAACCAGAGATTTCTACTCCGATCCCAACGATTCAATCGGACAGAAGGATCGACCGCTTAGTTGTAAGAATTGCACATAATTTTCAATAACTAGTCAACAGTTAAGAGCAATATTACAGGTCTTTACTAAATAATAACATTAAGTCATTGGCTTATATACGGCTTATATACGGCCAGTACTGAAATGTTGAGCTACTATTTTAGGCTTCTTTCCAAACCCGACCCCATTTTCTAAAACAACACCAAACACTACTTTTCCGTTTAAGTTCATTCTTGGCTTTGGCAACAGTGGAAGAAGTAGTGTCTTAAATATACCCATTGGACTTGTCTTTAGTTGTCCGCCACCACCCATCGGACCCCCTCCGAAACTCAATTGAATTCCTGGTTTTTCGGTTTTTTGAACGGAATGTCCCCTCTGTTTAACGTGATATTCCATGGGATGGGATTCTTGTGCCATTTGTGGCTCACTTCCACCAGAATTGTGTGGCCCTCGATTAGGTATGGGTAGGATTCCATTAAAATAGTTGTGTCTCATAGGAATCATGGGTTCATTATTCCGAATTGGATTCATATTTGGTTCTGGCATAGGATTTCCCGCAAAATGTGTCATTCCTTGCGGTTCAGAATATTGATGAGGTGGTGGTGGAGGGATCATATGCTGTTGTGGTCCCATTTGATGGAAATTTTCTTGATTATGAAAGACACTTGTGGGCGGAGGAGGTGGTGGTAAATGAGGAGGTCCGTTAGGGATCGGTGGAGGTGGGGGAGGAGGTGGAGGCAAATGTATTGATGGTGGAGAGTGTTGTGTTGGTTGCCAACCATTATTCTTTTGAGTATTGTGTGTCATATCCTGAGTGTCATAATTATGATGTGAGGAATAACTGGGACTGAAATCGGGCTGTTTTTGCTTAAAAGAGATTACTTCGTATTTAGGCTTAACACCGACGCTATCCCTAAAAGAGCTCTCCATCACCATTGGGTCCCGATTTGATTGCTTAAGAATTTTCTTTTGTTGTTTCTCAAGACTTTCCACTTTGTTTAATATGAATTCCAACTCTTTTTGTCTTATTTTTGACTTAAAGAGTTCCAGTTCTGCATTCTTTGAAGACTCTGTAGTAGAAGTGGTTGTCGTTAACTTAGAGGCACTGTTTTTCGATGACTTTAAACTTGTTTTTCGCGAACGTTGACGCGATTTAGTCGTTGGAATCGGTTTCCTAGTGGTTGGAGTTGTAGTAGTAGTAGGAGGCGTTGTTGTGGTTGTTGTTCTTCTAATTTTAATTGTACTCACTTTGAATTTGGTTCGTTTTGGTTTAGTTGTGGTCAACGCAGAGTTCGCCAGTTTTAGGCTTAAAGATTGAATTCTTGAGCGACCGAATGGTTTTAGAGTTGTTCGAGTGGTCGATGGCTTACTGGTGGTCGTCGTTGTAGTTGTCGTTGTCTTCGATGAAGATTTTGAATACTTTTGAGATTTTGTCAATAATTTTGTCGAAGACTTATTAGTTTTAGATTTTTTAGTAGACACTTGTGTTGGCTCCACAGCAACTATTTGAGGTACTTTCCCCTCTTTATTCTTTGTCTGTCCCATTAGCTGATCGATAACCTTTGCTATCTGTTCTCTGGTTATACCTTTCCGTAACTTTTCAAAATCAAAGCTCACAGAAAGGGGTTGTTTTGTTGTCGAAATCTTTTTATCGATTCCAACACTTTCTTGTGCTTCCTCTGACTCATCTTCTTCTTCGTCATCTTCTGTTTAATAGTAAATATGTTTGAATTATATGATAAAAATCATCAGAATTTGAGGCCTGACCTGAATTATATGCTTCATCTGACCGTTGGTCATAACTATAGAAGTCATCACCAGATTTCAATCGATTATTTTGAACTCTTTTTGAGTCACTCTGTTTATCTACTTCTCGAATAAGTGCTGTTTCAGAGTGTCTTATCCCTGACTTAATAGAATGTCCCACTTTATTGTTGATGCGATGGATGGAAAAGTCATCAGAATTGTCAAAATTCTGTATAAATTTCATTAAAATCATTAAAGAGTCGAAGAAATCGAAACAATGAAAAGTATTTTAAAAGTGTTTTCATTTAACTTATTTTTGACAAATATTAGTAGTGAATGACCTCTATTTCATTGATTGAGGACACCCTTCGCTTTTGTCACATCTAATGACTTTAAACGTCATTCAAACAGATTTGATAAAACAATAATCAAATTCTGAGTTATAGTCTGTTATTATGGTATTAATTATATATAAAATCTATTAAAGTTATCCAAAAATATAAGATTTGATTACTTTTTTAACAGATCCTCTCAAAAGTTAAGACAATAACAATCTATTTGTTGATAACTACTTCGAAGCCTCAATAAAATTAAGAGATAATAAAATTCAATTTTTCTGCCATTATTTCAATTGTTTGATAAGATTTTTGTTATACGAATAATATGTCTGTGATTTCAGTATTAAAAAGTGGATTCAATACTGGAGTCAGTACTGAAAATATTCTCCTAATAAATAATATTTTGATTCAATTGTACGATTGCTATAACTGTGCCGAACTTGACCTGAATACAGCGTTGGCTGATGTGCGCCTACTTTCAAATTGCCGGCGGCGATGACCTAACTTTTAACTCATCTTCATATGAGTTCACTTAAGCTCAACATAACTGCAGACAAACTTAAATGAAGTTTATATTCACTATTCGTTGACTGCTTTGACTTCTGAATGAATGCACGGAACAAACATCAAATAAATAGCAATAAATAGCAATCAAATCAAAACAATTTTATATTTCATTAAATAACTGATAAATTAAGGTTTGAAGCCTCATATAAAGCCAATGATGTCTAAAACAGTGCTATTTTCAGACCCTATCAAATACTATAAAATACTATCAAGTACAATCAAATCAAATTTTCATTAGAAAACATCAAACCTTTAATGATTGTTTTGAGTTATTTCTTTTGGTTTCAATTCGATAACAAATATATATTATTTATCATAAAATTTAAGATATAATGGCTTTAGTTCGTGTATTTCTTAAATACTTCTTAATACAAGCTCTATTAGAAAGTGATCAAGAATAAGAATATTGGCAAATTTAGATCAATCTATCTATTTTATAGATTTTTTTAATAAAATATTAATTATAGAGATGTAATACTCCAACTAATAAAGAAAGCGTTTTTAAAAATATTCTATTCACAGAACGAAGAGATGTGACCACAATAATCAATAATATGAACTATAGCTCATATTTTAGGCTTTCTCCCTAAATTAAGTTTTATTTTGGACTTTTTTCTATCCTGGAGATAGTGTGTCAGATTTTCCTTTAGCTATTCATTGTAAATGTGGCACATCCTCCTTCTTATATTAATTATTGCAAATGAAATGCAATCAAATGTGTCATTTACCTGATTGTGTAATCTTAATGTTGAAGTATCTGAATTCTTGCGAACAGACTCTCTCATGGCTCCCATCACTACTTCGGCACTTATAGCCCACACCACTACACCTAAAACAATATAACAGTTTGAAAAGTAATCGTAATTTTCATTATAAAAGAACTATTAAATGATTTCATTTTGAGTTCCACTTTCAGACAATTGTAAATTCAATTGCATTTGGATTTGAAAACTATATAATAATTTTCTGATTTTTGAAGTTTTGTTTTTATTTATTTTAAAAACAGAAAAATCAAATGCTATTCACTATTGACTATTGATTGATAAAAATGGTGATAATAGTGGTCAACCATTTACTACAAAAATCACTAATTCTTGAAACCAATGTTTGAAAAATAACAAAAATTGAGTAAAAATAAAAGCCTTAAACTTGATTTTTAAAACCATTCAACTATCAATATCTTAGTCATTCAAAATTAATTTGTCTGTATTTGTCTAAAATTTTTAATTCTATTGACTAATGTTTTAGAGATTTTTCTTATTCAATAAAATCTTCAAATATTTGAAATAAACAATCTATAGATAGTAATGAGGGTAAGTTGAGGGCTATTAAAGATTCTAAGATAACCTTTCACATTTCAAGAATATCAGTGAATAGTTCACCATCACTCAAGTAATCTTATCAAAAAATGGTTAAATTGGTTAAATTGATTTGAGAAGCCGGTAAAATTATTGGAACTATCGAATCATTGAAAATTGATAATTAATCAAAACATGTTTTACACTATTAGACACTACAGACAACTCAACTCTAATATAAATATTATACCGTTTTTTGAATGGAGTTCAATAAAAATGATCAAGATAAATAGATAAATTGATAAATTGATAATAAAACGATTCTTACCAATAATAAGTAGTGTAAGGACCAGCCATAAAATGGCAACTCTGGCCCTAAGGTTGCAAATGGCCATGGATATGTTTCATATAATCACTTCTTAAAAGTTATGAAGTGCTTTTGCAGACACAGTTGAGTGAACCGATGACTGAACTCAATACTAGCCTCACATCGACTGACAGCTCACATGTGTTTCAAACAGAACCGAAAAGTAGTCGGAATATCATCAGTAAAGTATATAACCAGAAAAACTTCTTGTGCTAATGACCCACCTATGCTCACGACAGCCTGCCCTTCACCGACGACAATGTCTTACCAGATATGCTGAAGTAAACCCCTCAATGTCTTTATGTATATAATAGATGAATGTAATTGAAGTGGATTTGGGTCACAACCAAAATGCCATTTCGGCATTAATTACGTATATATTCATCATTTCATTACTGAATCAATTCATTTGAATTATTTACCATTTAATCAAATATCAATTTATTCAATAAAAACAACTTAAATGTCAAGTTTTAACTAAAAAGACCAATGCACTTCACATTACCTTGTTCATTGCTAAAGCTAACTATAAAAATCGTGCAAATTCTGGGACTTTTAGATAAAGTTTTCCTTTGAATTCAATTGAAATTTTGTTTATTATTTGTTCGTTAATCACATAAATCATTTGAATTAGTTTTTCACTCAAAATATTTTCTATTTTTAAAATAAATCAAAAAACAGAATAACATTTCAATCGTTTTCATTGCATCAGAAAATATATAAGTGAAGCAATAGATAACGGAATCCAAGAGTTTTCTAAACATCACTTTATACCTAATATAAAGATTCTGTTCCCTATTTCTCACCAAAAGGAATATTTGCCGAAAAAAATAGTGACGAAAATTAGTTTTTGTGGGAGAAAGGGATCACAGATTTTTTTATCTCTTCATAAATTGTGTTTTGATTTGAAACGCAAATATTCAATACAATGTAATCTAAATTATGGATTATTGCCTAAAAGAAGTCCATTTTCCATGTCTTACAAATTTATAGCACAAAGAAATTGGTTATCGCTCTTCAAATAAACTTTCTCATTCAAAATTTAAAGGCAAACATAAACCATTATGGATGACCCTGTCCTTCATCGTACATAATACTGTGGTATAGCATATAATAAAATAATTAGTATGTTTGGTCAAATACCAAGTTCTGGGTCGTCACTTCCCATCATTTAATATCAATGAATTAATTTTGAGGTTTAAATGAAAGGCTTTCAATGTTTCACTTCGAGATGATCTCAATTTTTTTGTAAAATAATTATTTAATTTTGTGAAAATGGATTCAATCTATCAATGAATGGAAATTTGTGGACAAATTTTTGAGTGCAATGAACTAAATGCTAATAAACGACAGATTATTTGAGATCTGTATTTATTTGCATTAATTTTAAAACTAAATTATTTATAAAAAGTAATTATTATTAAACTTAACATAAATATATGTTTTATATATGTTTTCCGTTAATCCGAGTTTTTATATAAATTTATGATTAATTTTTGTCAAATCATTAAATATTCGGTCATTTCTTACTATAATTTGAAAGTTTAATTTGAATTCCTCTGACGCTTGACTTAAATTTAAATCTTCATAAGTGATTCGATTTAGCATGATCATCACTACAACTGTGCTATTTACATTTTAACCAACAAATTCTCAATAAATACTTTGAATTATATTAAAGATATTGAAGGGTCAGCATAACAGCAACAGAGGCTAACAGAGCAAATTATTGATATTTTAAGTCAATTTTGATTGATAAAGTTTATTACAATGATCATTCTTGAATAAATAAATAAATAAAAGGATATTCTTATTTTACAACTAAATTGTCACTTTTCACCACTAATAAAAATTTGATTGAAAACTAAGTTAACAAAATAACACTTTTCCTTTTTTTGCAAACACAATAACAGAAATAAATTCAAAAGTGAATTCTCTAGTCTTCAGGATAGGTCCCAATGATGTGCTAGATCACTTTTTTTTAAAGATAATTGAGTGAGGAATTCATATCTGGAATTAAAATCGTCGTATGGCCACTCTCTGGTCATTATTTTCGGGTATCAAAATCAGAAAAGAAAGATTATATTTGAAAGATGGAATGTAAACTTTAGTTAAGTTGAGAATTATTAAACAAGTTCAATTTTAACCTCTTGAAGAATGAATATAGTTTATTTCAATTTCTAATGGTTTACAATAAGTTGAAAGCTCTTTCAATAAAAGTTCATAAACTTGGTTATAAACTTTGTATTCATATTAATAAAGATAATAAATCCTGAAGACTAGAGAATTCCCTTTTCAGTTAAATTACAATACATTTGATTTTTTAATTTTGACACAACTTTACTGATTTAATGATAAAATTATAGAAGAAAGTCTTACAACATTCTATTTCGACCCATTTTTTATGTCGTTATGATGATACAAATATATCCATCTCTTTGGACATTATATAACTTTCTCAATCATAATTAGAATGCAAACCCATAATGCGATTCTTATCTCTTATCCCATCAGTCTATTAGTGAAAAAGTGGAAGTTTGAGCTCATTATGAACTGTAACTGTATTTTGCCCACAACTATGTATATGTTAAATATGTTTCGCTCAATATTTTCATTGAATTTTGTATAATAAATGAAAATAAATTCAAATTATTTAATGAAAATGTTTTTATTATTTTTGATAAACTATTATTTTATTATACATTACATTAAGATTTTATTCCAAATTAGGAATTGTTTAAGCAGCACAATAGCTGATCATTGGTGATGCAAAAATGGTGGTAAACCATAAAATGATGGTTTATTTAAACTGAATTTTAAATTCTATTAACAATAATTAGAATCAATCGAAAGCTTTAATAAATGCAAACATTTATATCTTCCAATCGATTTTGTATCAGACCTTCAATTTGTGTACAAAATTAGATTTCGTATGAGATTTAATTCAAAGAATAAACTGGATTTTTTAAAAAGTCTTAAATATCAATCGAAAATTATCTTAAAGTAGTAAAATCATTTAAAATTAATTTAGTCAAAGTTAAATCAAAGTTGAATCCTGTTAAATTAGATTGAGTTAGAAAACATGGAATTTAGTTAAAATCTAATTCACAATAATTATTGAATAAAAAATTAATAAATAATTAGATGTAAATTTGTTGTTAATTAATTTAATAGGTGGTTACCTTGAACATATTATCAATTCCAGGCATCTAAATATGGAAAACATTAATATCTAAAATTCAAAAGAGTCTAAAAATATATCGAAAGTAGAACTTTCATAAAGAAGTGAACAGTTTTTGCAAATTTTTACATAAATTGTTACAAATTTATATTCACTTATATTTACTGTCCGTTTGATTAATTCAGAGAAGTTCACCGACATATCACTCGACACATCTCAACCATACATTTATGTTTGAATCAAGAATTTAATTCAAATGTCTATAAAAATTCTAAACAAACCACAGACACAACAAAACTGACCGAACAGTTGTCTCAGAAAATATCAGAGTTCACAAACAAATTGTTTAAAATCAATGACAAAATGTAATCATTTTCAGAAATCTTTGCTAAAATCCGTTATAAGTCTTCTTAAAAATTGGTAATAAACTGCATTCTGTAATCTTATTACCACTTTGAAGAAAAGTTGTCTATTTTATGTTACAAATGCCTTTGGAGTAATAAACCAAACTCATTCTAATTTGAATTTTTTAAAAAGAATATTAGATAATATTCTTATCATTTGATGAACAGTATATTCCTATAGAATAATAAACACAATATATTATTCTTTTAGTGTATTAATAGGCAAATGAGTGAAACATTTGGAGAACTTTTAATTAAGTGTCGAATTCAGAGCAAAGGCTTTCATTGAATAAATTTTCACTAAAAAAACTGGATTTCAAGAAACGATTCAAACATTTATGTGAAATGGATTTCAAACGGAATTAAATGCTTTAAATTGAAAAATTGAGAAATAGGTCATTCACTTAACAAATGACCACTCATTCACTCACCACAACTGATTGACAGTAAGGTTATGACTTGAAATACTTTTTAGTGCTTCTAATTATTGACTCAAAAATATTTATTAAAATCTATTGTAAAACAATTACCAGAAAATGGAAGTTAAGATAAAAGTCTTTTTGACAGCAATTATTGATTCAGAATAAGTTAGGTTATTCCTCTGCCATTCGAATGCACTCTAAACCAAATTATAGTTAACCAGCAAAAAGTCTGAATACTGAAAACCAACTCAAATCTGATGGAAAAATGTTTATATCTTTGAAAACAGATATAATTTAGTAATAATTGGTTTAAACTTCGATTATATTACAAAATTGTGAATAAATGTTAGCAAATATATATTAAACAATGATTTTAATCATAATTGAGTTTTTATATACACTTTTAATTAACTAATAAAATAATACAAAAACCAAATGAAACCTAAACTTCAAATAAAACTTTGAACTAAACATTTAATTCACAAAAATAACTAAATTATAATAATATGCAGATATTTGTGGACACGATTTGACCATAATTTGTATAAAAGTTCCAAAATTGTATTAATTGTACTCTAATTAGTAATTAATAATTAATAGTCGATTAAAACTATTCAATAGTATTGACATTCAATTCAATTATAATCAAGAATTTCAACAAATAATCAAATTATAACTCAAGTGATCCGAAAGCCATTCTTTCAGACCATCTATGTGTCGCTCAATCTGGTCTTAAGACATACTTTGAGAACAAATGACTAAAAGAGTAATTTAAATGAAAATTCAGTAAAACTGCGATTGGAATGAATTGACTAATATTTGAGTGAATTTTTTGAATTATTTGAATAATTGAGTCTTTTTTGCAAAACAACTAAAAATCTATTGAAAAGAACACAAAATATTTCGAATAAAAATCAATTAATGAATAATTGGTTAAACTCTAAGTCGATTGAGTGATGTTTTGGAAAAGTCTTTGTCCCCAAAAGCTCTCCAAATCAAAGGGTTCGAACTCTATAATCAAATAAGTAATCAGTTATTCATTTGCTATCTATTGTCTGATGTAATACTTGGCAGATGTGATGTCTTTTCAATCTTGAAATAACAAATTTGAGGCACTTTTATGTTCGCACTCTTGTATTCACCACTAATTGAATGTCTATTACTTGAGTCCAAATCCTTTTTGACGCACTTCCAGTCTATTTAAACATTAATTATATATAACGACTCATTTATATGGCATTGAGTTAATGGAGAGGGCAGAGAGTGGCCAAACGAGGGCTCAAACAATCATATTTTGTACTAAAAAATAAATTAAGAATAAGACTGACTTTCGTGGATGTATTTAACCATTTCCTGGTGCTGTGCGCTAATACTCTCGCTTTGATTTCTATGTTGGGCTGTCTTTCGACCGTTTAGATGGAAGACTGGTCGAGGATTTGATGAACCACTGAATAAACAAATTGCACTCATTTTTAAATTTATTAAAAGACAAAACAATTAATAGGAGACAAACCCCAGGCATTCATTGGCGTGAAATCCATTGAAGTCTTTGCGAATTCCATTATTGTTTTCACGAGAGTTTGATTCTAATCCATCGAACTTCTGAGGAATACCTGCTACGGGACCAACCATTGCATCAATTATTTTAAATTAACAACAGAAGTATTTCAGACCTCTTCTGGTTTTGGCAAAAATCTTATTTCCTTTATGTTCTTTAGAGACGGCATACATATTATCATCAATTTATTGGTTTAAAGTAATTAAATGCCTTTCGATTGCAATCAATCAATACTTTTGTTTAAAAATCGTTTTGTTTATTCAAAACGATATCAAATCGATTAATAAGAGATTAAAATATTATTTGTTTAATAATTATGTAAATTAGACTCAAAATGAATTAAATTAAATTAAAGGTTAGATTAAAAGTGATAACAAAATCGTAATAATAATGTATTACTCGAAGAGAGTTATAATAAGTGACAAAACATTCATCTTTTCATCACTTTCTCATTGAATCAAATGTTTAGTACTTTTCAAACACTTCGTTACAATTCATTCATTCACTCATTCATTGATTAAATTTTAATCCAATCAATGGTTTGAAAGCCTTCCAGAGTAGAGGCAATCAAAACGCAAATGTAATGTTGTTTATGACTCGTTCTCAGCGCTCAATTTAAATTCAATTGAACCCAAAATGATCAGGTTGTTCAAGTTCATACCTTGATCAAATTTGTCAATCATGAATGAAATGAAACGAACGAAAAAATGAATAAATAAGAATGGCGCTATTATTATACAAATTATCACTAGTTATTTAAGGCCTGATAACATAATTGAGACATTATATACACTCTGAGTTCATTTATATTCTATTTGTTGATAACTATATGACGTTATGTCTGTATTTTATTTAGACTTTTATGATGAAAGACTGATCTGTGATCTGAGCGCCAAAACTTGGTTCAGTATTTTGTGATTAAATTTAATTTGATTTTCATTTAAAATATTTAAGAAAAATGACTCAAATTATAAACAAATGTGAAGTCATTTATACGAACGAGAGATACAAACTTAAGGAATATGATTACGATCTTCAATACTATCCCTATTATAACTCAAGACTTGAATTAATGAAACCATTTTTGATGGAAAGCATTGACAACAAATGGGGTAAAGATATTAATTTCTTGACTTTACACCAATTGGCCGAAAGAACAGATGATATGATTGACCAAACAGTGGTTATCACTGGCACCACATTTAAGCACTGCATAAACCAGCCCTCCATTCTTCAAGAAGTTAGTGAAGACACTCCTATTTTGAACCAACCAGTAGACGACTATGTCTCTGATGAAGACAGTCTTTGGCTGCAATCGGGAGACACAACCATTGAATTGATTGGATTAGATATTGACAAACACTGCACCGGTATTTGTTTGGCGGTTAAAGGCCGTGAAGATGAGCGAAGATCTGCTTTCATTGTAGAGGATGTCTGTTATGCCCTGAATTTGTCTGAACCAAAGACTATTGAGAGAGGGCTCACACCTAAAGACCAATACATAGGATTTGTTTCAGGACTCGGATTCTCAAAGTTCATGAAATCCAACCAAAAGTTGACGAAAGCTCTCAATATATTAATCGATATATTGAGCGGTAATTCAGAGTTTGCGAAATCAAAACCAATTTCTCGATTAATAATCGCTGGAAATGGTATTGGAATCGATGCCCGACAGCAGGAATGCGACTCTCTTCTGGATCAGGTCCTCCCGATGTGGACACAAAAAGTTAGAGCTCAGACAATACGTGCGGTCGAACTCTACGATAAGTTTCTCTCACGAGTTGGACAGTCAGTGGAAGTGGATGTAATGCCCGGTACTTTAGATCCGACGTTTCAACTGTTGCCACAACAACCACTAAATCCGTGTACTTTCAAGAAGTCATTCGAAATGTCTTCAATCAAATGCGTTCCGAACCCACATTCGGCTCAATATAATGGCATTGAAATGTTGGGCACTTCCGGTCAGAACATCGATTCGATTCGAGATTTCACTAAAATCAATGATTCCATTGAAATAATGCGTAAAACACTGGAGTGGATGCACTTCGCGCCCACAGCGCCGGACACTCTTCAGTGCTATCCATTCAAAGATACGGATCCTTTTGTTTTGAATAGTTATCCGGACGTCTATTTTGTGGGAAATCAAAGTGAGTTCAATACCGGAACCTATGCGGCGCCGAATGGAAAAAATGTTTTACTAATTTCTGTACCCATTTTGGAGAAGAAAATGGTTCTGATTCTTCTCAATCTTCGAACACTTAAATGCGATTTAATTGCTTTGAATTAAATTCTTGTAATAATTTGTTTCAATAATTAATTCAATATTTAAATCATTTTTATTAAAAATTTTATAAAAATAGACATAATTTGAGTCAAAAATTCATTTCATAACTTTTGGATCAATAGAGCGGAAGCCCCTCCGCCTCCGTTACAAATTGAAGCCATACCGTACTGTCCGGGTTTCAAATGAAGGGCCATATTGTTAACAATGCGGGCGCCAGACATTCCTAAGGGATGTCCGATACTGACAGCGCCGCCATTGATGTTGACTTTGTTTGGGTCGATGTCTAACATCTTGATGTTGGCCAACACTACAGCACTAAACGCTTCATTGATTTCCCACATTTCGATGTCTTCTTTCTTTATATTGTATTTATTGAGTATTTTTGGAACAGCAAACGCCGGAGCGATAGGAAAGTCTATCGGATCAACCGCTGCGTCCGCGAAACCTATGATTCGGGCCAAAGGTTTTACTTTAAACTTTTCACAGGATTTGTTTGACATTAAGACAGTGGCAGCGGCGCCGTCATTGAGAGTACTGGCATTGGCTGCCGTTACAGTTCCCGACTCTTTCTGGAAAATTGTCGACAATTTCGAGAATTTATCGAAATTTACTTTTTTGTATTCTTCGTCTTCAATGACTGTCGTCTCTGTCTTTCCTTTTTTGCCTTCGATCACAACTTTAGTTATCTCTTTGGAAAGGATCCCATTATTGGCCGCATTTGCACTTCTCTTATAACTATTGATAGCATAGTTGTCCTGTTCTTCTCTACTGATCCCTAACTTTTTTGCCGTATTCTCTGCACAGTTACCCATATGTATGAGTCGATAGGCATCAGTTAATCCATCGTAAACTATTCCATCGTGAAGAGTGACTCCACCATAAGGAGTATCGCCTCTCTTCATATAATAGGGCACATTAGACATACTTTCCATACCTCCGGCCACTACTACTTCCTGATGACCACACATAAGAGTTTGAGCGCCGATCATTATGGCCTTCATTCCTGAGGCACAGACTTTGTTTATAGTAGTGGTGACGATAGTATTTGGTAGACCAGCCCCCAACGCTGCCTGTCTTGTGGGGGCCTGTCTTAGGGCTGATTGCATAACGTTCCCCATAAATACTTCTCCGATGTCTGAAATTAATTACATTTTAAAATAATTCAATTAAAACATTGTAACAAACCTTCATTCCTGAGCCCTGATCTATCGATTGCTCCCCTGATTGCAAAAGAACCCAATTGTGGAGCACTTAATTCCGATAAACTACTCCTAAAAGAGCCGATAGGTGTTCGGGCGACCGATACTATCATCACATCTTCAGAACACAATCCCTTAGAAGTGGAAAACTTTTTCACAAATAATTTCTCTTTTGTAGACTTCAGAGGAATTCGCAAATATTTATACATTTTTTATTGAATTTCAAAATTAATGATAAAATTAACCAAAAATTAAACCAAAATTGTTTGAGAGTTCACCGATAATACAATAATCTCGAATAATTTGCTCATATGTTTAATGTGTTTACTATAAATTGTTTACACTTAACTCTACATACTGTTCATATGCGATCTTATTCATTGTTATTCAGTGTTATTCTGAGTGAACTCAACTTTTCTCAACTTTTCAGAACCATTGCTATAGAAATCGAACACAACTTCTCAATTCAAATACAATTTATCCTCTATATAAGGAACAGGGATATAAGGGAATTTCGATATAAGGGAGAGATTTTTGGTGCACCGGCCGCTCCTATGGGTACTATAATGCTAAAGCGATCCGATTTAAGGAAACGTTATTTAAGGGAAAATTCAATATAAGGGAATCAAAGTCAATGCA
>JAQIXD010001373.1:0-15464 GCA_034699985.1 Minunthozetes semirufus
TTTCAAATTTTCAAGAAGTTTTGAAAAACCCAACAATGGACTTTGAAAAATTGACCCTAGTTCGCAGTGATTCTACTGATGTATTGTAACACACGATAAATATTATGAGGAAATAATTGCTGAATAATTGTGAGCTATTTTTTTCTGCTGGTGTTTAACAAAACGCATAAATGTTTGTCTAATTTTAAACATTTCTTAAACTCCTATTCATATAATAATTATTTTCATTTTGCACTTAACTCTCAATACATATAACACAACGACTATTGGCGTAGAGTTTAGGGAAATGTGTTTAAAATTAAGACACAAAACGCTTTTATAAACCAAACCAACGGATGAACTATAAATAAAACCTCTCAGAAGAGACTCTTCGAGAGGAATCTGTTCTTAGTATTAGCTCTTCATCTCATCTCCTGTTTGACTATAAAAACTGTTTTAAACTTTTTTTCTTTCGTAAACATCACTGAACCTGGAATTCTCGTTGACTTTAAAGTTATCTTGTCTTAAAACTTTTTGGCAAGGGTTGGCCAATTCAAGGAGGGGGGGGGGGTTAAATAGAAAAACATATGAATGGCCCAGAATTCCTGAAAAATTTGATCTTTCAGAATTTGGATAATAAATACCTATGGTATGGTGAACTTCCTGTCTTGAGTTACCCATATGTTGCCCCTTGTTCATCCTTGTTTTAAAAGTTTGCTCATCCCTGACTTGTTTGAAGTTTCACTTCAGAGCTCTTCCTTATAAAATATCTTTGAACTGAGGAAGAAGTGAGTCGTTCAGAGATCGGGTTTTTTATTCGTAGCCTTTGTTTTGAAATTAATTTTTAACTCATTTTTGTAATGAATTGCAGAAAACGCCCGAAAAAAAGAGTTCACGCTTTGGTTATCGCGATAATTGATAGATAATTTGGAGCTAAAACAAACATAGCTTGCTCATTAACTCAAAACAAACTCGTCGAGCAATTCTTGGAAAACTAATCAGAATTTTTATGAGACAATTGTCAACCATATGAGTGGTAAACACGTTGTGAATAGATTTAAGAAATTTTCGCCCAAAGAATCGGAAAATTCCAAGAATTGGTGAATATTTAATTAAATTGGATTCCAGGCAAATGAGTTTCTGCCCACCCATGTCCATTTTTCGAATTGAAAGCTTTTTTAAATGTTTAGTTTTCTCCTAAACATCTTGTTCTTGAGTTTATAAATGTTCTTATAATTCCCAAATGGGAATTACTAATACCTCGGTATCAAAATGTTTAAAATGGAAATTTTATATCAACGCTCAGGTTTAACTCATCCATTAAAATCGCCCACACCTTCCTTTTATTAGTAATATTCAGATATTGTAAGAAAGGTTTGAATTAAATATTATGTGAGAATAATAAAACAACTTTAATATCAATATTTAATAATGAGCATGGTGATTATTTCTCTGAAAAAAGCATCTGTTTATTCTTAATGTTTTACTTTCATTAAATACTTTTTGATTATTCATTAGATTTAAAAGTTTTAAAACATAAATAATAATTCAAAAGAAGATTCATTGCATAAAATTATTCTCATTTAAAGCCTTTAGATTGATTAGAAGATGATCAAGGTAAATTCGTTTAAGAGGAGAAGGGTGCGATATAGGCTTTACTTTTCCTCATAGTGAAGCCAAAAAGTAATCAGTCTTGATTAAATTGCTGAGCTAGCTCAAATAAAATACACAATATTCTGAAATCTTCTGAAAAGGTTTAAGTAATTTTTCTTGACACAACCCTGGCGATTTTCAATTCAAATTTTCAATTTAACCTAGATAATAATCAAGAGTTATGTAGAATTTGATCAAATATTCTGCCAAAACCTACTTTCCATCGATAGATTCAAATTGAAGTCGAATGAAATATAGTGAGGAATAGTGTGAATGTTGAAAATCTTGGTCATCATTACCATAAGAACATAAACATTAGGACAGAATCTGAACCCTAACCAGTAGTGAGCTCTGAGTATATAATTTCGATGCATTTTTATAGTGAAATATTTATATTTATATAACTATTGGTAAACTATTTTTGACATTTTATCCGAAAACGCCTTTGAATTATGATAGTTGTGTCACAAACGTTGTTCACTACATTACCTCCAGGGAGTCGCTGACGACTTTAATGTCTGTTCCCTTCTAACGGCCTCCACTTCTTGCTATCAGTGCTATTACTCAGCTCTGCACAGATATATCGATGGAACAGCACTGGTATGTGTCTAATGTCTAAAGTATCGTTGATTTTGTGCTCGACTTTCTCCGTATCTCTCATTAGATATGCACTCAATGTATAAATATATTAGGTTTCTATCACTCGGATTCTGTGACAAAATACAGAATATTCTGTGCCTTTTAATGCCAGTGGTCTCAGAGCACAGCACATCGCACGGAATCGCCAAAAGGCAGGCTTTATAAATTGTATCTGACACAATTCGATTCCAGGAATTAGCTTCAAATTTTTCTATTACTAGATTATTAACGCTTCGGATAACCAATTTAATCGGAAACAGTTTTATCCATAATTGCTATTGACTGGTGTTTTTTTACCATGATCTAATTTGATAAAATTGATTTAATTCTGGTTAATTTCTACCAAGAAATTTAATCAATGAATAAATAGATCTTAACTTTGTAATTTTACATGATTTTCTATTGAGCTTGGTGAAATTCTTAAATAAATACAATCATTTGGGTCAAGTTTCATAACAAGATGACAATTTTCTCTTTTTTATTGAGCAAGATAATTATTAAGAAAGAAAATAATTTTATTAAAGTGATTTCAATAACTAGGAATTAATTTGGAAATTTAATCTTGATAAACTCAATGATTCAATCAAGCAATCAATGGGAGTAATAGATAAACTATCAAATATCGAGGGAGAGATTTTACCACCACCTGGCCATCCCTGATAGAAAATATATAATTGACATAAATTATTAGATTATAATTATTTGTGAACTAATATAACGAAAAACGAATTGAAATAATAAATGAATTGATTTCTAAAAATAGATAATAATTTGAGTTATAATAAAAAGTCTTCAAAAATTCATTGAAACGAATGACTGAAATTATATGACTTTTAATTAGTGCCAAAAAACAAGAAGTCCTCAAAAATCCTGAGCGAAAAGTACTGACGAGCGAAGAGTCAGGAGTCGACTGAAAATTAGTGAATCAAACGAAAACGCATTCGGAATATAACCAGTATTTTGAGTATTGAATATTCAAATCGTTAGTTAGTCTGCGATCGCTTTTAATCGCTGTTTCCATAGTTTCTGTTTCAGAGATATGTTTATTCATAGTGTATATCATTATAAGGAAAGGGATGCGACGCTTTAAGTCCCTTTGGGCGGAAGGCCAGCACAACAGCACTGGAATAACGTATAGCAGGAAGAGTACGAGAAATGAGAAAATATATGAGAGTCAGGAGAGCGAGCATTGAAGGGAGAGATGTGAGAGATGTGCCACAATTACCAGAGAGAGATGAGGGGAGAGCTTTTCGGGAGGGATGGGAGAGAGAATAGGAAAGACTGAAGATTAGTGTTGGGCTGAACCGAACAATTGTTGTTAAGAGATATGAGGAAGACTTAGCCTGTGATCAGGAAATGCATTCGTAGAGCCTTTCCTTAAGGAATGACAGATTTATCAAAAATGATCATTTCGGGCGTTTTGGCTCATTTAGCCCTAAGTTCTAGCAAAGTCTTGTGCTCTGACACAACACCGCTCAGACCAAAAGTGCAAAATCAATGCCTGGAATACAATATTTTTCCGAAACTTTTATTATTCTAATAATAAATGTTGTCTTTCGTGAGAAATATTTCATTTAAATCATTGGATATATTTTTTGGTTAATTTTATTCTTGTTTTCTATTTATATATAAATCTATTCAATGCTTTTATTCCACAAAATATTGAATTTTATAAATTTTTTACTCCTTTTTAATGAATGTCTAGAATTTTAATGGAATTAATTTTTATACTTTATTTCGGCTAAAAATACGATATTTTTTCGCTTATTTTAGTTTCAAAAATAGATTTTATACAAAAATTCAGTCATTTAATACAAAATTTATACAAAAACAAAATTATCTTGTTCAAATTTCTACTTTTCATTAATAATCTCGGTTATATTCAGCCATAATTTGATATTAGAGTCGAATAATCGTCTTTTTAAAACTGAAATATGAGTTAAATTAATGAATAATTTCCAAAATTTTGCGCAATAACTTGGCTATACTTAGAGATTGAGCAAGTCATGTTGATTTAATGGCTTATGCCAAGAGAAGTCACTCCTATTTAAGGGTTTTATGTGAAAAATGGATGGCATTCCTAATCAGAATAAATCATAACATTTGGAGGAAACGACTGTTTTTACTGATAGCCATAAAAAGCGGTTTTATTAATATTTAATTGAATTGAAATTTGAAATAAAAATATTTAATTACTCTTAAAATAAGCAAAATTTATATCCTTGGCATTGATCCAGTGAACTGATCCCGAGTGCAATCATACTAATTGTTCGTCTATTGGATCAGGCATTAGTTGACTCATTTTAGTCCGGATTTTGTTAGCAATCACTCATCCGATGATTCAAATGTCGGATTAGAAAACGATTTGATTGAAAAATCTCTGTTTGTCTTCGGTTTTGAAGAATTCAATGTTTGAAGAGATGAATGTCTCCTATGATTAATGGTCTCTGAATTTTATGAATCATTTCAATCGATTCCAGCAACTGATTGATGAAAAAGAATTAATTCAATTCTTAAACTCGAGTATCGATCGCCAGATGATAAGCATCTGATCATTGGGTCCGCACTCAGAGACTATTAGGCTCTCCCTTTGTTTGCCATAAGAACTGGTATTTTGAAATCAAAGCTATATTTTTGTGTCTGAAATGAGAATAAACTTTGAATCAGAAGTGAATCAAATTCTGAGCAAAAAAATATAATAAATTCAATAAAAACAGTAATAATTCGGCGAAAAAAATGAGAGACCATAAGAGGGAAGTCATCATTTGATGGCATCGCTGCTCATACATCGCAAAGCAATCTCTACTTTAAAGGATTAGCCAACAAATCCTGAAGAATATAAATGCGAGACCAGTGCTGACTATCAGTAATAGAAGTAGTGCCACAAATAATATTCAGATGCCATCCCCTTTGCCAACTGGCTGTGCCATGCATTTGAGGCCAAACAGATAGAAAGAAACTTCTAATAAGTATTCCTTTCGTGCGGCGCTCGGTATTCGGTTGGGCGCTGTATATCTGCTGCCGAGATATACACTCACAGCACAGCATAAAAGTAAATGCAGCGCACAATTGATCAATTGTTATGCCGAACGGCCAATGGCTGGACTTCCAAAACCTCCAACTAAGTAGCATTCGATCAATCAACTCATGCATTGCCTCTCTCAACATCCCTCTCCTCTATCCCTCTCCCCTACTCTCTCTCTCTCCTCTCATTCTAAGCTCTTATAAGAGTTGGTGGCGATTAAAACGAGTATAACAGGGGCTGACATTTGTTAGGAAAAGAGTATTGGGAGCGGGAATACAGCGGCTATTGCTTGTGCTGATCAAAACCTATGAGAAAATCAAAAAATCGATATAAACTATTGCATTGAAAAGAGTGTCGGAGCGCCGGAGAGTTAGTGCAATATTAGTCGATATAACTGTGAATGTAGTTCTTCTCTCTCTCTCTCTCTCTCTCCCCAATTCATTTCAATGCATTTATCTGTTCCCTCTCCTGCGAATGCCTGCCCGCCCCCTTCTCCCCCCAAAATCTCTCTCTCACTGTAAGTTAGCATCTGGTCTTTCAACCTGACACTACACTACTGCTAATTTGGTGTCTCTCCATTCAATTGTGTTGGGCTCGCCTTCGCAAACAGGCTGTGCTCTAAAGGCTTGTCTCAAACAATTCCTAATTTTGATCCACGCATTTGAATCTTTCGATTTGGTCCCTGTGCTCAGCAAAAGCCCACAACTCTTTACTTAATAATTACATAAATGACTTCAATATTAATCTTTTTTTGAGTAATTGAAGAAAAATTTGAATAATTTTTGGATTGAAATTTGAAACTCTATTTCACACCAATTCTCTGTATTTAATGAATTTTAAAAAATAATTTTTAATTTCATTTCAAACAATAATTTGAATAATTGAGTGAAAGGCAAACAACAAAATCAACACATCTTTGAAAATTAAGCCCAGATTTTAATGGATATTATTTTATATTAAATCAAAACTAGATTTTAGTGCAAAATGATTCTGACAATGAAATTGTCATAAAAGCAATTCAATTCACTCTTAGAGTTATCCTGCAATTTCATAAACTCTTATTTCTAAATGATAGATAAAAAAGGAAGCGAGCAAAAAATGATAGCCTGCAAGTGATCTTGCAAATGACAAAATTTATTTTTATTACTTTAATATCAATAAAATATCAAATAATTTAAACAAATTTTCCGCTAATATTATAGCGAACATAAAGTCGTGTTTTTCACCGAAATAACTGATAATTCATATAATAATATAAACATTTATAACATTAGAGGACAGGGAGAGGAGAGGGATAGACTCAATCATTGAATTCAATGCCTGACATTTCTCTCAGTAAATATATTCAACAATTTTCTAACGCCTTCTGAAAGTCTTATAAAGTCTTTGATATAAGATATTTATGCAAAAGAAGAGTCCTATCAGTGAAAGCAATAGAGGCGTAAGAAATATGTTGTGCGAGTTGTGAGACCTTTGAGAGACAATTTATATGTTGTGCTGTGTCTGTGTGAGCACAGGCTCTGAATTTATCTAACGTTATACTGGATCGGATGGCGTGTAACTACAGAACTAGTGCACCAGCCATTAATGACACTGTGCTCGCAGATTATGTCTAACATTATTTCCTTTAGTGCTCAGCATTTAAATGCAAATATATTCGTGTCTCATATGTATAGCCAGAAGAATATTCTTAGAGCAGGCATTTGATACAGAGAATTGCAATGCATTGAATCCGGTAAAGGTTGCCATCAATTCGTTTTGGGTATCGCTTTGCTGCTGACCTTTTATTCTGAGCTCAACCTCAGACGTGAGCCCAAACGACTGCCAAAACACTTTTCAAATACTCTATTATTCTCTGTTTTAGAGTAAATTAGTGTTAAAAGTAAAACCACTTTTTTCTTCCTCTACTACTCCTTCTTCTTCTGCTACCAAACACTTAGAAGACAGGGCCTATTCCACAGTTCCCATATCGAGCACAGGCTTCCATACATTGGATTTATTGTTATCCAATTAATCTCAATCTATCTTTAAAACAAATAAATAACTTTCGTTTGGAGTGAAATAAAAAAAACACAAAAATAGAGTAAAACCTCAGAATAAAAGTCTAATCCAAAGCCATTAAAATAATTTAAATCCATTTTTCTTTCGATTCCTTTCTTATAGCGATTGTGAGCCAAATGTTTGCCCAAAAAAAGGAGTCTTTTATTATTATTATTATTATATTTTATTATCAAATTATTTAAATCACTTTTACTCTGATCTTTTGATTTATAATTTCTCTTTGTTTTTCCCAGTTTTGAGCCCTTATTTGAAAAAATTATTTTTATTATTAATATTTTATATTTTTGTGTTTCTATTGTCATAATTATTTGAAATGTATTACGACTGGCATTAGTTATTTTATATATCATATATCTTATTACCGCACATCCATAGCCATCCTGGACTCGTATAATACAATATTTGGCTCTGGGCTGGAGGGGTAAACATTCGCACAAAACATTGGGGGAGACTTCAAAAACCAGAGCTCACATACGTATTGATCAAATGCGATGTCATTAGTGGCGGCCTTTCAGAGCACAGTTCGCTCTTCAGACTCATAAGGAATGACTACTACTTTAACAGCATATATGCCCTCCAATTGTGTGTTCACTTAGTCTCTAATGAAAGCCTGTATTCCAATCCATTCGTCAATTTCTTTAGAGTTCCAACACTTTGATTGTTCTGACAGTTAGGCACTCATTTTTGGCATACCTTGGATGTCATGCCTCTCAATATTAACCATAATTAATCAAAATCTACTCAAAACCATAGATGAAGGCTTCAGATGTCACACATGCAGAGGTAGTGGCACCGGTTCCCAGAATATTCTTGGTTTAATTTATTCGAAAAATATTGTTTAATAGTTTATTATTTTTAATTATTCAAAGTTTCAGTTGAAAACGATATTTTTAGAAAAGCTACCATGCTCATTAGCATTTGATTAAGTAGTTTTATAATTAGCTTGCTAGATCGATAAAATTAAAGCCTTTCTATGAAAACTGAATTAATTTTAAATTTATCAAAGGGTGAGTGTAAACATGCTAAATTATTTATAATTGAAATTCAGCCACAAATTTACTTTTGATCTAAACTTGGTTTCTGATAGATATTATCGATTGATATTCGCTCACAATTTAAGCTCAAAAATAACTCTTTTATTGTAATCCTTTAATTCGGTTTTCATTCTTTAATCGGTTAATGAGAGCACCGGTAGGCTAAGCGCATGTCTGATAAGCACTTTATTCAAATTACCATGATACTTATTCTCATAGAATCAATATTGAATTAATTGCTCCAATTCTTCTATCACTAAGGAATATATAGTTTCAATTGAGCAAGTTTAATTATAAATAATCAATTATTAGGTATTTGTTTGAAATTATTGAATAATTATCAAGGTAACTAAATTGAGAAATAAAGAAACCAACAAATTAGTTCATTTTATTGTCATTTCAAAAAGTGATCAATCTTCCTTTTTAGCTTCAAAATTTTTTCTTGTTTTAAAATGAGACCTTGGTTCTTTGTTCAGTTCCTGAGTGTTGCACATAAACGCAAGCTTTCAATCAGGGTTTCTATCTTTAAATTCGTGTTATTATGAGCGAGGGATAACCCTGATCTCTTGCACGAGAAACAGTAATTTTCGTTGCGTTTGCAAACTCTGCTCTTAGAGTAAGTTTTGGGAGAGAGAGAGAGAGAGAGAGAGAGAGAGAGAGAGAGAGAGAGAGAGAGACCTATTACACAGTCATGACATCAATAATGTATTTATGATTAAAACTGAACAGAAATAAAGGGAAAGACTTATTAAGATATGCGGCGTTTGAATGGAAACACAACTGCGAGCCTCTCATGTAATGCAGGTAACCAAGGGATTAACGGTAGATAACCAAGATTGATAGCTATCAGTTGTTTAGTGAAGTCGAAAATATTTGAACTGTTTTTCTATAGCAAACAATGAGTGCTGAATTGCGTTAATTTGGGAACAAGTTTAGCTTGCTCATATAAATAGATTCCTCTAGAAAGCACTTTATCTAATTTATACCTATTTTTATACTGAAAACTAATATATCTCTGTATTAAACTTCATTTGATTGGTTTGAAAGCGTTTTTATCTATTTTTTTTATCTTGATCATTATTTATAAAATTGAACTAGATCAAATAGCTGAACTCTTAACTCATCCCTTATTATTATTGTTACCTATTTCAGGTGTATTTGCAAGAAATAAATATACAAAACAAGCGGTAAATTTAATACCTGATTGAACACAATAATTGTATATTGAATAGAGTGTGTGGAAGAGGAGCGCCTGTTCCCAAGTGATGGCGCTCCGGCAATGCTATTGAGAGCCTCTATTTGCTCAGTTCCGCACATTCTGCATGTTTTTAGCCATTATCTAACATTGGACTGACTGTTGTCTATCTCTCCATCATTGTTGCCAATGGCAGCCAGTAGTCCTCCATTGCCTGTGCAGTGCTAGTGGTGTGCGCTTTGTTTCCATTCGCTTCTCGAGTATAATCGTATGGCTTCTGCCATATATTGGGAGCCGAATGTTGTGATTGCAATGAGTAGACACTGAATGGCAAAACAGAGCCCATAGACTGAGTACTGACTTAAAATCGCTGACAAAACTCAACACAAAACACAAAACTCTTAATTAAGGCTTAAAATTAAATTTCAATTTTATGTACGAATTTTTTGTTCAACTCATCCATCGATTGGTAAGTGTTTTGCATTTAACAAATTGAATGTTGCGTTTAGTTTACATATTTTCGCCAACTTTTGCCCACTATTTACACCCTGTTATCGGAAGTAACTTTAATTTGATAGTTGTTTTAAAACGATTTTCAGTATAATTCGCCCGAATTTCGAAATGTCATTATTTGAATCGAGTTTTAGAATGTTTGCCTTTCAATTTGATCATGCTATTTTTGTGCCTTGATGCCATTCTCCATTTATTTCACGCCGAATACATCCGGAATCAGTTTTACAATTTTTGTTTTTCAAACCGAGTCGTTTTGAATTTTAAAATTCCAGCCTTATGCTGGGTTTAGAAATTTTATTCAATCTTGTTATTGAGTGAATCGCCAAGAATTTCAGTAATCTTGGTGAAAAAGAAAGAAGTTTTTCAAGCAAGTTGTTTTTTATTCAAAATTTATTGATCGCTCATTTAAGTCAAATAAGAGTTTTCGTATCGATTTCGGTGTCATTCGCCTCGAAATACAATGAATTCAATTAATGCATAAAAAATTATCATTAAATTAGTTGTGAATACAAATAATGAGAAGACATTAGTCCTGTGCTTAACATCAGAGGAGAAGTGTTTTTTCGTTTCATATTTTGTTTTGTTTTTTGTTTCATAAACTGCTTTCGGTTTTAGTGGAAAGCATTGGATGTATGGCTTGAGAGCAGCGCCTCAAATGTCACTTCACTGCAATGCATCTCAATTTTTCATTCACTCGCTTTTAGTATTATTTTTACTACTTTTTTGGTTCAACTTTTTGCTCATCCCTTTCATTTTGATCAGAAAAAAAGTTGTTCGCTTCAAATATTCTGCTCCACCACTGAATTTTAACATAACCTAGTTAAGTGGTTTTGAAATTTAGAGTGATTCCTCTCAATTTATCAATTAAATCATTTATTGAAAATAGTTGAGTGAAAATTCAGTTATCTATTCTATCAGGATATTTTTTATAAGAGAAGTTACTTAATCAATTACTCTTTTTTTCCAAATTATATCTTGATAATTTTCTGAAGTGTGGATTAGAGTGGCTAAAGCTAATATTTTCATCTTGAATAAGTCGAAATTTATCAATGTTAATTTATCTTTTATGAAACTACATCTTAATAAATAATGTATCATGTTCACCGAGTTAATTCTTGTTTTTATCTTGATATAAATGAAATATTCCATTAACTTTCTATCTTGATTGTTTCTATGAATAGAATTATTCTCAGCTTCATTTACTTTTCGATTTCTTGGAAGCTTTTATTAAAAACATTTTATTTTCTTAGCTTGCTAAATACACAAATATTTATCTTGATATAGGAAAGGTCATTAGTAGGTAGCCTTCTATAAAAAGTATCTAGCTCAGCAGTATCCTTCAAATAGATGGATAGTGGGATCAAATATTGCTTTATTATTATTTTTATCAAAAATCCATTTCTATCTGAAAGCCTCCCTTTATCTCAACGATCATTAAATGTGGAACAGCTGGAGGCCCGTAATAGCCCTGGAGGTCAAAAGCCTGTCCTATCCGTGACTTCTGCCCTTCCATTTCTAATCACATTTCTGTTCTGTTTTCTGTAGTGAATCATAAGTTTTGAGTTTTTGCTTAAAAATAATTTTGTTTACTCAAACATTTGAAATGGAAAACAACGAGACTTTCATTTTTAATAATAAAAATTGATGTTTGAAATGGATATGAATATGAGTTTCCAATTGAATGGCAAACACTCCATGAAATTGGTTTGAATTGAATCGACTGATAAATCACAGGAAAATCGTTTTCATAATTATCTGAAAAAAGAAGAAAAATAGGGATGAGTTATATGCTGTGCCCGTCTATTGACAAACACCTTAGAAATTCTCAAATTTCTTTCCATCTCTTCTTATTTATTTTCCGTCTCTTTATTTGACGTACAGTTAGAATAGCACTAATGTTAGACACTATTTTTCATGTGCTCAGGCAATAGAGCACTGGCCATACGACTGGGATAATGGCCAGCGATGGCTGTATCGCTAATTGCACTTCTAATGCATCCACAGCTGATGCCTTTCGAAACACTTTTCTATAATATCGATGTATTTATTCTCTTCGCAAACACTATAGACAGAGAGTCGAGTGTGAGATATACTCCGAGAGAAAAGAGTCGACTGAATCCAGAATATAATAGAGAACCACTCGTGGAGGCTATGGCTCAGGCTATGGCTGAGCCTCTGTTTTAAAGGCTATATCTTATATACTCTTTATTATAGTGAAATGTATGCCTCATTCAAGAAATTGTTTGCTCTCTTCTCTCATATTGTCTATCAATCAGTCTTTGTCTGTTTGTTAGCGTTGGTTACCAGCCTTTCCCCTCAGAGTTCTGGTGGCGTGCCTTAACCAGAAAAAAAACTTTTCAATAGTAATTTTGTTCGCAAATCAATGGATATTTTGTTTTGTAGTTTCAAGCAATTTTTCAAAGAGTTAGTACATTCCCTTCCACTCCCTTTCCTTTTGAATAACTATCTGTTGACTAAAAACCTTTAACAATCTTTTTCATGAAATTTGTTGCAAGAATTCCTGGTTTTTCAGAACATTCTATAAAATTCTTGACTGAAAAAATGCATTCTTGATATCTGGCTTTTATTCCCCGATCCTTTTGTCGATAAGCAAATCTCGACTCATGTTTAATATCGAGGAGAGATTGAGAGGGAAGGGGAGGCTCACGTTATAAGACTTGACACAAGAATTTCCATTAATAAGCATTTGTGGCATAAAATTAATTAACGGAGAGTTTTTTGCCCGCAATTCAGTCTTGGATTTATTGATTTGTTATTATATTAAGGAATAAATGGATTCAATGAAAACTTCGTTAATTAAAAATTCAAATCATTATTCAAGTATTGAAATGTAATTAAGGAATCGATTCAAGCGTTTTGTCCATTAATTGTAGATTTATTTGAATTTCAATTATGAGTTTCTTTTCGATCATTTTCTCATAATTGCAAATACCGGGGCTTTGAAGCACAGGCAGGGGGTCCGCAGTTATTCGCCCCCTATTGAGTGCTTGAAGTCATAGGAGACGAATATTCTTCAGTCACTTGTCTTCTGAGGAATACCATTATTAACCACTCTTTGATATTTTCGTTCATTAAAACTCCGAATAATTATTATTATTCAAATCAATAGACAATTCCGGAGTAAAACTAATAAAAAGTTCATTTCTTCGTTACCTGAGATGATTACCGAGATTAAAATGAAATTACCATGTTACAAAACAACAAAACAAGGAAGTTTCACACGATAATCATTAACTTTCTAGATTAGCCTGATTTTCATAATCAATAGATAGTTATTCTAAATTTAACCATGCTAATGATGAGATTTCTAGGAAGTAAGTTAATCTAGCTGATTTCGTAAATAAATGTGAGTCTCACCATGGAAACAAAGAATAAAATTTTCCAATGAATCCGGAACTTTCCAAAAAAGCTCATTATAGAATTGAACCTGGAGCTCTCACTTTGATAAGAAAAGAACATTTCCTCTGATCTTTCAATTTCACCATGCTCTTTAATGCCTTATTTTTCTCAAATTTCACGGGAATTCTGTTGAAATAAAAGTCTTATTGAAATAAAAGACCAAACACTTACACTTGAAAAAAAGTCTACCGAAATGAACGATTAGTTTTTCCTTAAAGCTAATACTCGGGAGTGATATGATATGCCGTTCCCTTAATAAGAGGTTGATTTATATGAAATGTTTCGCTCATTATTTTCTTATTATATTTTTTGGGGAAAAAAATAATTTTTTTAATTCATTAATCATTTTTCTAGAATAAAAAAAACGTTGTGGTTATCATTAATGGATAACAAGATTAAACACTAATTTTCTAATGGGATTGTTGAAAGTAGCATGCTATTATTATTCAGTCCATTATCAGCTCTCTTTTATCTCTGTCTAGACTTCAATAATATTTTTGAATTTCAAATAATAATAGAGTAAATATTTTTCTCCTGAATTCGTGGGCTTTTTATAAGTCGTTCCTTCAGTTTTGAGAGACATTTGTTGCGAAAGCCATTCAAAAGCAAACCCAAACTTATCCGGCATTCAATGCATTTTCAATTTCGATATCAATCCTAGAATTTCATACAATATTGTGAAGTAAAATATGTTTTACTCTGAGATCGTGTCCTCAATATATTGTATGTATGGCCTGATATCCGATATCACACTTAAGAGTACTTTTCATTTGAGAATAAATTTTATAATAATTTTATGTTTAAAAACTTCTATAGATTTCTATAGATTTATACATTAATTTCAAAATAAAATGTATACACTCTGTGAGAGAAATATCAAATTTTCATAATTAGCACAAACCTATCAAATTGTGCACAGCATCAGAAGGCACAGCCCAGCTCTATGGCTGAGAAGCCTTTTAATGACGAAATATATGGCACAGAATAACAAACACTAGACTTTGCTTTTAACCCTTTAGAGCTCAAACACTGAATTTATATTCACTAAAAGTTTTAAAGCAATGCATAGAAAATATTGATTTAGGATTTGTTGGGCGAAGAATTCCTGGCTCTCCATCCTCTATGTGTTTATATTTCAAAAGGAGAAGTGTAATTCATTGTGGAATTGAATATATTATATTAGATTATATGCTGAGCGCTAAGAATTGAAGGAAAAATTTAGCCTCGAATATAAAAATTCATAATTAAGACTAATTATATTAACTTTTCCTGAGAAATAGCACCAGAAAAATATGAGCAAAAAAATTCGTTACACAAAACTATAGCCATAATTCTTATGACAAGAATCTCATGAAATTCAAACTCATTTTCTTTGATAATAAATGTGAGAACTTTTTGCCACTTTTTGTCCTTTAATTCTATTGTGTTTTATATCGAAAATTATACCAAAAAATGTATTAATTAATAGAAAAATGACTTCAATTATAATATTCTTAAAGCCTTTCATTCTGTGCCGACAGATATGTTTCTTTTGAGATAAAACAAGAACCAAATAGTTTTGTGAAAAAAAATCCAAAGACATTGAATTCTTATTGATCGGCAGCGCATTTCTCCGAAGGGGTTTCCTCTCTCTCCTTTTGCAGCAGGCATTTCGCTCACACAGGGAAGAGCACTGGGTCTTCAACATTAATGTATAAGTGGAGAACAGCACACGATTTATGTAATCGATGCGCAAATCAACAAAATATGCCTCAAAAACACTAAAAACTTCTTTTCTTTTTCTGGAAGTTCTTCTTCTGCTTCTTATTCTTCTTTCATCTCTTTCTTCATATTCTTAGTTCTCTCACTCAGAATGTGTTTACTCCTGATTCCAGTCTTTTATTTTTCTCCAATTTTTGTTCTTAGTTTCTCTCTCTCTCTCTCTCTCTCTCTCTCTCTCTCTCTC
>JAQIXD010001374.1:0-15451 GCA_034699985.1 Minunthozetes semirufus
TTTTGGTCTAACCCCCCCCCTGACAAATTCCAGAATCAGACCCCCCCTAACAAAATGGAGGTTGGCCATCCCTGCTTTACATGTACCTAATTGCTGTGAGTAAGTCGAGCTTGGCTATATCTGACTATATCCAGTCTTGATTTATATCAGACTTCACTCATCAATAAGGAGTGAAGTTTGGATTAGTTTTCCAAACTTGAAGTCATTTTTCATAAATAAACAATTTTTTGAAATATCTATTTGAAAGTCCAAATATTCGACCATAATTTAGGACGTGTGATGACCTTGATCACCGATCACTGATCACCGATCATTGAATCGCAAATTAATTACTTGACTCAATCAGAGTCCGACTCTGATAAGAAATTTGGTAAATACGAAAGAATGGAAACTTATTTGCATTTATTGTTATGAATAACAAACAAAATGTTGTTTTTCTGTATTTGTTAAATGAATTGAAGGGTCTGTTCATATGTCAAGTGATGTGTTTTGTCGAGTTTTTCGTCAGATTATTCATATGTTTAACTTATTTTAAGCATTACTTGAACTGATTTTTGCATTCAATTTAGGACTCCTTAATTGGAAAGAAGACGGTCTATGAACTGCCGGCAATTCTTTGTGGAAACAAAATATCAAAACAATGTTTGTTCCTATACTTGATATACCTTCATATACCTGTGCATTTTTTGTTGACTTAAAATACTTTTGGTTTTTCACTAAACAAGTGTTATGTTAACCAAAAAATCAATTAAACTTTGAAATAGATAATTAATTCATAGAAAAGGTCATTTTGTTCGTAGGCTGTGTTGAGATGGAGCTAACAATTAGGTCAAACAATTCTCTATTCAATTAACACCAACTCTTAGAGTTATAGACTATATTACATATGTATGTCTTCATTATATGATTTGTAAAGAATTGAAATCAAATTTCAAATCAAAATAATTAGATTTAATAAAAAACTGACAGTAAGTCACACAAATGTGGCTGACCTTACAGTGCGTTACGGTTTAAAACAATTATCTATTCAAAAGAAAGGAGCAAGCTCTTTTAAAAACAGATTTGTTAAAGCATGAGGTGATTAATGAATTGAATGACCAAGAATTCGGATTAATTTAATCTGGATGAAATGATTTGCAATTGACATTGTTCATTATTAATTATGAAATGCGATAGAATCTTATAAATTATAACATTACCTGAAGTTATGGCTATCCTCTTATGGAAAGCCCTTCAAAAAAAATTATAAAACAAATAGTGAAATTTCTTATACGAACTGATTGAGCTGAATAAAGGAGCGCAAGTATAGCTTAAAAAGGCATTCCTTGAATGTTAACCCCGTAAGTAATGATAGATAGATATGGTTTGAGATTTTGATAAGGATTGGAGCGCTCTGTTGTGACAAATCATTAATTCAGACAAAAGTATTACATAACTTATTTTTGAAACAATTTTTACTAAAAAGCCATAAATGTATTCAATATTTTGTTTAATTCCGATATAAATCATACAAATCATACATTTCATACATTTCCTAAATCTTTAGATATAAGCAAACATTTAAAAGATATGATTGAATATAAGAATATTATTATTGAGTGACTGACTTCTCGTGTGTGTCTTTCTCTCCCCTCTCGTTTAAAAAGATATTTTTCTGCCTCAAAGAACTAAATTATTAAATAAATTTGGTTCTCATTTTGGTGTCTATTTAGTGGTTATTAAGACTATCTATTCATCAGTGAGTTTTGTCGTATAATTTGTTTTCAGCGATAAAATGAGAAACTCTTGATTTAGAACCTCTTAAACGAGAATTCATAATATATTATGGAAATGAGTGAATGAAAACAAAAATAAGAAAATTCAAAATTATTTTAATCAATTCATTGATAAATGTAAAACATGTTATCTAATAAGAAACACCATTATATAACTCTATTATAATTCAGTCGCTCTTTTGTTGTATTCAAACATAGATTTGAATTTAAATTCGAGAAAAAGTAAATTATTGCCTCTTTTTTGATACATATAAATGAGATAAACCAAAGATAAGCAAAATTTTCTCAAATAACCAGATTTTAGTTTCTAAATCCAATACATTTCAACTTAGAAAAACCAATTTCAAAACATCTCCCTTTTTTCCGGTACTGTTTTGGTGAACATTTGTCAAAATACCTGTGACTTAAACTGGGAAAACTTTTCTGTTCTCATCTGTCTCTCCCTTCACTATTTGAACGTTTCCTCCCTTTCTTTAACTGTTGGGTTAGTTATGCATTACTTCAGTATTTTTACAAAAAAAAGTTTTTATTCACACAAAACCTCATTGAGTTTAAAATTTATATGTAATACCAGTGCAAAAGATTGTACTGTATTGCAGTACCGGAGCCAATACTACCTGTGCTTAGAGGGCAACTGTTGCATTACCTGTTACAGGTAGAAGTGAATCAGGTTGTACTCACTATTTGAGTGGTGGCGCAGATGCAGACTTGAGGAGTAGTTTTGTGGTGACTTGTGTTGTGTTCCTCTGTTTGGGTCATTCAGTTCTAGTTATGCATTACTTGTGTAAAAGTGGTTATCTCTGCTTTGGAGTAACGTTTTGATTTTGCACACACAGGTATACTGTCCTCAATTTATAATTAAAATATGTCTGTAGTAATCATTTAGTTTTCCAAATGTAATGCCGTTTTGAGCTATTCTTGCCATCAGTTCGGCGCTCGAAAACAATTTGTAGTTTTCATACAAAAATTAAATCATTTCAATCAGTATTTTGTTTTCAATTGAAGTGATTTTCACATTATTTTGTATTAAATTGAAAAGATTGTCAAAGTTTAAACACATCAAAAGTTATAGTATAAAGTTTGTGACACTTGTTATCACTTCCTTCCATAGGATAACATTGAATAGAGACCGCTTTGAGTGAACTTTATGTTTTCAATGCTAAACAGTGATACACCAGTGGCTCAATATTAGCCATAAACTATTCACTCCTTCGCATATTCGGTAAGTTTTCAGATAAAAAATCTTAATATTCTTTAGACTTTAAGCTTTTATTTATAATATGATATCTGAATGCGAAAATCAGTTCAATTACCATAATACTAATGAATTAAGCTCATTAAGTAATGTGAATTGGTTAATTCCATTCTATGTATTCTATACCCGTCTATTCTATAGATAATACTATAGCTTATATGCTGTTCAAGATCTCTATTAGTAGGAAAATATTGATAAAAGAATGTCATTAAAGATATTTAGTTAAATTCGGGTTTATTTTGTTCAATAAAGGGTTGAATCTTTTCTTTTATTGTTTAAGATTTATACAAAACTTTTGACTATATTTTTAGACTAATTTGAAATAACAGTTGTCAGTTATCGTGATCATTTTTTATGCATTAGCACAGTCTACCAGCAGAGCCCATAAACTATTAGAATTTGAAAGGTATAGAATTAAACGGTCGACCATTATATTTGATATTTAATATATTGGGATAAATATAAAGCAATGAAATAATGATTTTTTGGGCAAAAAAATTTTCCCAAATTATATTTTAATGAATATTTAAAACTAAAAACAAGTTTCAAATTCTCAGACATTTTACATGTATTGTGTTTTGTTGTGTTCATTAAGGTTTCAGGTTTTTACAAAAATACTAGACCAGCACTAGTCCTCTACTCTAAGCTGTTCTCTAAACACAACTTTTTTTTTAGTAAATTCTGGGTTTTAATAATAATTCATGAAATCGGAGTCAGTCTTGTAATTGTAATTCGTGGCATAAAATACACAATTTTTGTAAATTCAGTTTTGAGTACAATTGAGTGAAAGGCATAAAAATTGAGGGAATTTGACTGAAATGTGGTCTTTCTCTTGTTTTTTGACAAAACTTAGGACTCAGGATTCAATACAGGACTCGAATACAGGACTTCTCACATTACAAATTAAAATCCATACAAAATAATTGCAGAGATTTAGTGAACTCAAAGAAATCAATGATTACTTGTAAGCAAATGTTGTGTGTTTTGGTGGAAATCATGTGCTCTCCTCTACTCTCCTCTTCTCTCACATAAATAATAAGTTAAGAATTATACTATTCTTTGAATTGATTCAAATGAATCCATTGAATCCAACGATTCAATAGCTTTCTTCATACAAATGATTTGATAATAAAAAAAAGTCTTCTGTTATTCAGTCCTGTCTTTCATTCATTTAAAAGAAAATGAATTTTCCAATTGTTTACTAAGTTTTCCTTTTTATACAAATTGTGTTTTGGTATGGCTTTCCAATAATTTCCAAGTCATGCATAAAGTATTCAATTGCATTAGAGTCGAGTCGAGCACAAATTGGTGTTCATTGTTCACTACAACTGACCACTCTTTATACACGATTTGTCGTCAGATGAGAGACAAATATTTCAAAATCAACTTTTATTTTAATGATTTGAGTCATGAGTCGACAGAATTTCAAGTTTTACTTCCCATTCAGATAGCATTCAATTTTATATTCCGAAAATAATCGATAGATTTATATAAATATTTAACACATTCTTCAAAAAAGTTATAAAAATTTGTTTCACTGTTTTTTGT
The DNA here is from genome assembly GCA_034699985.1 of Minunthozetes semirufus. Lineage (NCBI taxonomy): Eukaryota > Metazoa > Arthropoda > Arachnida > Sarcoptiformes > Punctoribatidae > Minunthozetes > Minunthozetes semirufus. The sequence continues at coordinate 4,579 of JAQIXD010001374.1, forward strand.
TGAGGATATAAATGCGACAAAAAATTTGTTCTCTTTTTCCTTATATTTTATCTTTTTTATAGCCATACCTTAAAATGAAAATATAATTTAATTGAGAAGTAGGATAATAAGCAACAACTCAAAAGGTAACTGTTCATTTTGCACTATTGCTGTTTGGAGTGAAAAAAATAAATAAATGTATGTATTGTTCTGAATATTTGTAATTCAAATACGATATTAAACTCAATTTCAACTCTTATGACCAAATGAGTGGAGAAAATATCTCTTAATATAATTTCAATACAATATAACATGTTATGCAAGAAAATCAGGTCTTCCTCACAGAAGAAGGAACACAATGACTCGGCTCTCAGGCGATTAAAAAACTTAATAATTTTTGTGAGACATTAATTTTATTTTCTCGTCATTACTCTTTAAATACAGGAATAGATTTGCCATTTGTTGCTAATATCTGTTGAATTCATGCAAACAAAACATCCTTTGATTTAAATTTGTTTTTCTCGTAATATTTCGAATCGCTTTTTACATACTTTACATACACTCGAAACTTGCATTTTATTTGTTTTGAATTCACTTAAGTTTTGCTTCAAATAAAAACTAATTTCAACGGAAGACTTATGTGAATATATTTCAGGCTTAAAACTCTAGAAATAATGAGATGACTGTTAGTTCTGTAGAATATTTTCTTATTTTTTTCCACTCAGAGGTAAATCACTTTTAAGAACCATAAGAACCATAACCCAACAGATATTCAGATCAGAAACGAATTCAATTGAAAAGAATAAAACGTTTTTTAAGCGAGACTTTAATGAAAGATTCACTTCCGTAGAGACAATAAGTGTTTTTCATTGAAAGATATCAATGATATGGTCTCTGATATGTTTTTGTTGGTCCTATATTACAATGTTCTTCACACAAGAATAATGAAAGCATCGGTCCTCAGAGGAGACAATAAATTATTTTGAAAATACATTTGCGTTTCGCAGATCACAACCAAATCATTGCTTAATCCGACATTTAATTCATTAATGTTTCAATTGAATGACTGTCCGTTGCATTCAATTCTTTGTTAAACACTTAATCTTCAAATTCAGACAAAAGGAAAGAATAGAAAAAATAATTTTCACAAAACAAAACTTTTCCTCAATTATTGTGAACCGAATTCTCTTCACTACAATAGAAAAGAATTTTTTAATTTTCTTGTTTTGTTATATTATGTGAAAGTGTTGGCCGGCTTTTAATCATCCGAAGAGAGAATCTAATTAATCAAAAATTAAATAATTCATTTGGAAGGGAGAGGGAGAGGGGGAGAAAGACTTGGTTTGACAATAGTATTAATTTTAAACATTCAAACAGTCATTTTTCAGTGCCTTTCTATTCATTCAGTCTTCAATCAAATCATTTCTTCATAAAGTCTTTAGAAGTTATGATAAGGATTTGAGACAAACAAAACTAAAAATCTGAATCTCTCTGAAGAAATTAATGGCAGATCTTCTTATTCTTTTGAAGCTTTTGAATAGAGAAGCAATCATTCGGTTTTTCTCTTAATTATATTTTTAAATCTTTTTAATTTAGTTCATGAGTTTTGTATCCAATTATAAACTTAAATGTTATTTGTATTTCTCGTCTGATTTGTTAAAACATTATCTCATTTGTTGAACTTTTCACTCTAAACAAGCAATAAATTTAAATTAAATTCGTATTGAATTAGTTTTAGAGAGATTTTGTTGTTATTTAAAATTCTTATAATAATATATTTTATTAGTTGTTTAATACCTTTTAGTACCGAAGCCTAGAATTCAAATACACTTAAGATTTTGTTTTGTTTTTGTTTTGCCATTAATTTATTGATATTTGAATTTTTGGAATAACTCTGGAATCAGAATATTATAATCAGGATATATTACTTGTCTCTCTTTCGGGCTGGCATTTACTCCAATTTATATTGTATTCAAATTTTAGTTAAAATTTGATTTTCAATTACAATTGTTTTGGAATTAATGTCAGAAAACAATTAATATTCACTGATTTGGCTAAAAATGGAATAAATTATTTTTTTCATTAATTTATACTAAAAACAGATTTTTTCGACTGATTTTCGAAGAAAACAAATTAACTTAACTGAGACTCAATTCAAATTAAAACCACGAAACAAGTCATTAAGTGATTCAGTGAAACGTTAATAAACAAAATAAATTTTATTTTAGAGACTACTGTTTGATAGAACAAACCTCAGAGTCTGGATTTGTTATTGAAATTCCTGATCGCAATTGTTTTTCATTAGACTTTATTATCAATAAGTTCTTGATTTTGACATTACTTTGCATTACATAAAATTCATGGCTTTTGTATTCTTGTTTAATCAGATTAGAAATCAATGTTTTTCTTATTACTAATAAGTTATTAGACATCTGACAGCGATTTGTTCTCAACATTTAGATTGAAGGCTATTTTGAAAACTTTGCTGAGCACAGCCTCAGCACAACCTCAGCGTCTCTTTCCTCTCTCAATACATTATATTCTTAACCTTAAAACAAGACTCAAAGTATTAATGTCTCAAATATTTTGTATTTGAGAGGAAAAAATGGTTTTTATTGATCGCTAAAATGATTTGATTTCTAATTACAAGGATTTTCTGATAAATATCCGAAAATTTTGATCAAAAATATCAAACATTTTTCCAAATGACATATAATTGAGGTTTTAGTCAAAAATTGTCACAAAAGAGTAGTCATTACAGAAAATTTGCGATCATTTGAAACGAAATATTTCTTAAAATTCCTAAAACTTGTTATTATTGTTATTGTTTTTACTCAAACAGAAAATATTTGTTCATTTTCTGTCGGATCATTTTTAGTCAATAATATACCAATAATTTGCCAATAATTTTATGTCTTTCCTCAAATGGAGTTCATTTGTTTTTATTTAGTAAATTCTTTAGTAAAAAATCAGAGTTAAGTATACAACGACTCTAATAACTATCGCCTGAATGTAATAATTGTTTTTCGAAACGGATGGACAACTTTTTTTGTTGTTTTCGGGGGTCTCTCTAAATGTTGACTGCCTTTAGAAGTGTTGTTTTCCTTATATTTAACTCTCGTGTAATTCAGCAATAAATTGATTTCAATGGAACCGTCTTTGAGAGAGAAATATAAAACTTTTGAAAAGTTGTTAACTAAGGCTCTGATGTAATACAGAAATAACAGGATTTTCATCCCTTCAAACTTCAAACTTCCAGAACTCGTATCGATTATTATAATAAATGCAAACTTAACTCAAAATAAGTAATACTAAGGAATAGAAAAAAATAAAATAATAAACTCTAAGAGGAAAAACATTTCAATTGCTTTCCTATTCGTAAATGTATGTTACATAACATCTGCGAAAACACCGGTTCCGTTAGCTGACCACCACTTCTATGGAATTTTGTAAATAATTTCCCGGATTTGAAAGTCAGTCAGTAGTGTCAGAGAAACACCAATTTTCAAGTTCGATCAGTCTGTGCTCTTCGGCTGTTTATGGGTGGAGACGAGCAACAAATCTATTGAAGACTAAATGTTTTTGTTGTCGACTCTCCAATGTTTTCTCAAAAAAGCGTGCGATCGGTGTTTCCTTTTTTGGCCTTTTGTTAACTTTGACTTAACTTCGAATGTTTGTTATAAGCATTAAAAATCACGCCATACTCCCCATAACCTGTAAATTATGTTTGGGTCACACAACAAGTCTACAGGTCTCTCTCTCTCTCTCTCTCTCTCTCTCTCCACAAAATTTTAAACACTCGGAGACCAATAATAGTTAAGATTATCGATGAGTTAAATTGAAATGTGGTTCTCATACAAAAATATATTAATACCAAACTTGGTTTCTAATTGGGACCTATTTGCAGACCAAAAAAATTATATAAAAAATAATCTAGTTCAATAAGTCTAGTGTTATTTCCGTCGAAACAGTTTTTTTTGCTTTCAAACCAAAGTCCTAATAAATATTCAACACATGAACTAATATTTATAAAATTAGTGTCAATTATATCAAGTAATGACTTCTTTTCTCAGATGTGTTGGAAATTGAGAATAATTTTTGTAATTTATTTGTCTTTGAGTCCATTATTACCATTATTTCGCGTAATATCATTACATTCGTTGAAATCAATGTTCGTAAAGATGTTTCTTTGATATAAACCTGAGAAACATGTTTTCAAATGTCAGTAATTCTATTGTATTACTGATTATCACATATTTTATCGATTATTTCAATTAAAATGTATTATATTTATTATATAAACCAATTATACTATATTTTCATTGATAACTTTTATAAACGATTGTGACAGTAATGTCCCCTTACTGTAAGTGTTTTTCATTTTTTTTCTCTGAAAATTTAAAAATAGTTTGTTATACATCAATTAAAAGTAACTAGATAAAAATTTTTATAACTTCTCAAAGTTGAGAAATTTTCCTAAAAAATTCTATTTTCAAGCATTTTATCTGAAATTTGTGGTATTCCTGGAAAACATTTTTTTTTCATCGTGTGTTTGGCCGATAATATATGTTAGGTAGTGGGCCATCGAATGGAACCGGCAAATGAATGGTTGACCCCAATATTGGACTGACTGATAGCTATCGCCTACCAAACAGACGGCCGACGGATTAACAGCAAAATTGCTTTTTATGGGATTTTTTTATGTCTCGAATGGAATGCAATTCAATTGCGGATCTCTTTTCCCTTTAAATGAATATTTAACGAAACAAATAAAATCAAATGTAAAACCAATGCTATTATATCAAAATGATCCAGATTTATGAGCGCCAACACACTTAAATAGCAATAATTCCTATATGTTATGGAAATGATATATTCAATGAACAGGAAAAGTGTTGAGAATTAAATAGTTTGTGAAATGAATTTCAAATCAAATCATTAGTTGTTTCACTTCACTCTCCAAATCTGTTTCGAGGAAATGCTTTTACTCTGTTTTGTGTTTAACTTTTATTGTGTTTTAAAATCATTTGAATAAGAATTTCACCAAATTTTGGATTAAAATTTTCTCTGAGGCACTCAAATGACATGAAATGAATTATTGAATTGATTTTTTGTTAAATATAAAGATTTAAGACTCAAATCACTTGAATTGAAACTCATGTATTGGACAGTTGTACTAAACATGAGTTCCGGAATAATAAATGGCTTAAAATTATAAGTCTTTTTTAGATCATTGAATGTGTTTATGGTTTGTTTATTATATTTTGTGCCAACATTTTAAGCAAAAGATATCAATTATTTGAGCGATTATTTCGCCGATTATTCAACCAATGATTTGTTTGACCGAAAACATAGCTTTTCATCAAATATTTGCATTAAAATACATTAAAATATATACCTTAAAGAAATATTATATATGCTTCACGTCATTTGGTATTTGATTTGCTTCTCATTTATTCAGGTATTGCAATGAATTAGTGATAAAATGTGACTGATTTTGAGTGTAACAAATGATTTGTTTATGAAACTGAAGAAAACTTTTAGGTTTGAAAACTTTTTAAATTTGAATTTCAATGAAAACTGAATGATATGTCGAATGTGAACGAATGTCAAACCAATGTCTTATTGTGAGTCCTTTTACAAGTTTAATTTGTTGAATCACTATTCACTTGCTTTTTGAAAGACCGCAAAATAAAATAAGATTTTCCATTCATAGACACGATTTCTATGTCCGCAAAAAACAGGAAAAATCAAATGCATTCCTATTTTTGTTATTTATTTATCGAAAAAATGCAGAAAAAATGAATTAAGACATAAAAGTAACGCAAATAATAGAGAAAAAGTCAAAATTTAGTGCCAAAGAAGAATAATTTCAAAGGAATTAATTCAATGCCTATTCTAAGAAAGACAGTCCTATCTATTGACTGAACGATTGCATGACTGCTCAACGATTAAGTTCTGGTTTTGGAGCCTTTCTTTCGCTAATATTCAACATAACGTGTATTTCACTGTAAAGAAAACTATTCTCCGATGTATGAGACGAATGGAAAACAATTTTCTCATGACCGTAGACTACAGGGGTCAAGAGCACCGACACCACTCACTGTCCCCTAACTCAACAAACACTCAATGAAATTATTCTGTTCGTCTATTTCCACTTAATTAATTAGCTCTGTTTCTCTCCTTTTCCACCTCTCCCTCTCCCAAACTTTGTATTTAATTGAAGTAATTTTTCATTAAATAATTCAGTAGTAATTAAAGTGTCACTTAAATTGAAAACTTCTTCAATTTATCAAAAGATTTTTCTCAAAAAACCTAAAAGTGTTTAACATTACAGACCTTCAGCTATTTGTGCAGGTTATGTATGCATTATGTAATATTAGATTCTCGAAACTCACTTTTAATATGACTAAAAGTATTTGGACAGTAATCTAATTACATCATTAAAGAAAAATTAAATTCTTGTCTAAAATTGTGGATTACTATTGGAATACTATTGGAAAATAATTGTATATTTGAAAGCAATTTAAAATCGATAACAATTTCAACAATTTTTATAAAACTTTTTCCACATCTAATCACAACATTCATAATCACTATTCATTGGAATTTGATTTCCACGAAAATATTTTCTTATGTTTATCTGAATCACAGTTTTGTTTGTTATCAGGTTTTAAGGCATTAAAAATTCATTTAGATTTATAGCGGGATAAAAATATAGGAAGGGGTGGGTTAGTCGTGTATTGTGACCATTGAATTGTCGGTCAATGATTGTGTGGTCGACAGAGAAGCAAACTAATGATAATAAAAATCAAAGTGTTTTATGAAGAGTTCAAAAACCTTTTAATTGCAAACAAATGAACACTTGATTCAAATGAATGAATCGACCGTTTGTCCAAAACATGAAATACAAGACAAGAAATAATCCCAAAGAACCGAATCCTCCATTCAATTGTATAATGAGTTTGATGTTCAGCCAAATTAGTAATGAGTGCCAAAAGTGGATATCCTCTTCAACAAAAAGAAAGACAAGGAATTAATTGTAACTAAATAGCTCTGACCCTCTCTCTGTGTCTTTCTTGGGATAAGTTTATATAACCCAATACACCTGTGCTGGCAGTTAATATGCCGTTACTCACGATCTCATCTTTGGCTGAGATATACATTTCGTTTCCGCGATCTCTTCTGTCAACTGTTCCCTTATGAAAACCACACATTAAACTGATGGGAGTTTTCCTGAAGAAAATTCTTTCCTCTCTTTTATTACTATTTTACTCAAGTATTACATCTTATTCTCTGAAACCAAAAATTTTAAGAAAAAATCAGTTCTCTCTTCGACTTCGCGTAAGATTCAGTGTAGGAGTGATTGAATTCATAGGAATTTCTGAAATTTATTGCATTTCTTTTGCCCTCAAATCAAATCATTTGAAATAACTTTTTTTTCATTTAAATCAAATCCTAAAAATTGTGGACTCATTTAAATAACGATAATTTAGTCTCTTATGTGAAAAAATTCGCATTAAATATGAGTTTAATTCAAAAGTAATAATAAATTCAATTACTAATCAATTCCTTATTCAGTAAGTTCTTTGACATTTAAATTATATAATAAATTATTTTAATTAAGAAATACAAATTAATTGAAATCTAGTCTGAAATCAAACAAAAGACCTAAATATCTGCGATACGTTTACAATAAGTTATTGTCAATAACGTTAAGTAAACTTTTGTTTATAGTTTTACCACTCATTATAAGTCACTAATCGTATGCAAAATGATTTATACTCGACTCGTGTCTGTCCTCCTGTCAAACAATATACTTGTTTTTAATCTCTCGGATGATTGACAGCTGAAAAAATCATAACTGCCTTATGTTTCAATAGGTTTACTATCAAATTCATCAGTTCATAACAATATGATCAAGATCGTGTTATCCTAGATTTCCATAGCATTTGAGAAAATAATTTACTTAATTATATGCGATTACTTTCTCATGTATATGTTTTTCCATTTGCCAATTGCCAGTTTGCCAATTACCATGTTCAAATAAGTTTTCAAATATTAACGATTTCAAGTATTGTTTTGCAATCAAAAAGACTTTTAGTTCACTACACCCTCTTTAATATTGTTGTGAGAAAGGGTTTTGCAAGTCTTGGATCCAATTTATTTGTTATTCTGTTGAGTAAAATACTTCTGAAACGAAATGTTTTGAAGTTTATTAACAAATAATATAAAAGTATTTTCCATATATTATAAGAAATTGTTTTCTCGTTTATATTGTTTTACATTCAAAACAAAAGTAATGATTTACTGAGTGGTGGAACTGGTTATCCATTTATAGACTCATTAGAAAACTATGTGTTATTCAACGGTTGTCTCACTTTATTGTCACTCAATTAAAATCTTTAACTTCAACCTCGACTATGACTTCGTGAACTTGTGGACTGTTTTTCCTCAATTGTTATTATTATTGAAAAATAATAGTTTTATTTATCATTTGATTCATAAAAGAAGATCACAATTAGATTCGAGTGAATAACAAAAAACCTCTGTTTCTTATGAGTCGGATAATTATCCACAAAATGATTGAAATGAAAACAATAGAAAAGAAATTATTTTTCAAAGGAATAGAGAAAGAATGAGAAGAATGGGAAGCGATAACTGATTCTCCAGTCAATGGCTTTTTAGAAAACAGTTCTCTTGTAGACATGAAAATCACATTCACTGTTGATTTGAATTCAATTTTCATTCTTTTCTCTTCAGTCGAGTGTTGTTCACATTACTCGACAATCCGTTCTCTGAGTCCGACCCTTCATTAAACGACAAAAAATCATTATTCAGGTCTCAGCTCAGTCTCAACTGTAACTGATTTTGGGTTTTGTTTAACCTTTTGTTGTCCTCTTTCTGTGAATTATTCAGTATTTGATTGTTTGGCATTCAATTCAATGTAAATCCGATTTTTGTGTGTTGTCTCCAATTTATAGTAGTGTTCACTTCCCTTCCCTTCTCATATCAGAAATTCAAATTATTTGGGCTGTGATGTGAACAGAATGTGACAACAGATCAAAGACCATAATCTGATACATTTAATGTAGGTCCCGTCAAGCTTTTCGATTTTAAGGGCAAAATTTGTGATTATGCAATTGTCCCATACTCTCCCATCCTTTCCCAATACACGTAATGTTAAACTATCAACAATTTAAGGGGGGTTTTCAGAGTGAAAAACTTTAGGGGGAAGCGGAAAATGCATGGATGGGAAAAACTGATTTTATGCTTATTATTTGATTCTCATTTTGTGAAATTTCACAAATGAATGACCTCTTATAGTATTTATACTGTAAATGCATTACTGAAAAACGCGAGAAAATATTTAACATCAAATGATATACTGATAAAAGTTTCCCAAAAGCATTGACTCCTCTCTACCTATGAATTAATTTAAATGATCACAAATGTTATGCCATTTCATGTACTCCTTTGCAATAAAAGAATTGTTTTGAATATCGTTTTACTGTTTTTGTCTGTTTTTATTGAAAACCTTCGGTTCTTTCGGTTCCGTTCGCATAACTCTATAGTTATTTAATGTGAATACAACTGAAAATCAATGCAATAATAGATATAATTGAAGGGAGAAAAACAAAAGGCTTTTCTTTTCATGTTTTACTCGAATCAATGAACGCGAAGAAGAGATTTCTTGACTTCAATCGAGAGTTTAACTGAATTTCTCAAACGTAGAAAATGATTACTCCTTTTAAATACTTAATAATTACGTAAATTAAAAATAAATTACAATTTATTGCAAACATCAATACATAAAACAGGTAAAAGTCAGTTGTTTTGTGTGACTCTTCTTCGTTATGTATGCGATGAGAAAGTCCTTCAATCGGTTCGTTCACACGAACCAAACATTTCGTTTTCCTCTCAGTCATTGCAGTCATTGTGGACTTACATAAAGTAATAATAAGTCATTTCTTAGATACCAATTGAAAACCACTATTGGATGAAAGCTTTAGATTCCGAGACGAGTCGCTCAGTTAGAGAGCAATGCTTTTTTACGGCAGACTCGCTGTCCCTTACCTGTGCCTCAATATTAATAGGTCTTAACTATTGGTTTATTCTGTATCTGAAGAAAAGTTAATTGCATTTGAAGAAGAAACGGCTCTAATATGAGAACTTTCTTTTATTATTATAGACTGACATCAGCGCCGGTCTATCACTTTAAATAAGAACTACTTTTCTTCGGACAATCATCTGATTATTCCTTAATATACTTTCAAAATGCGATCCAAAGTCTAATTACTGTTATTTATATCGAATGAAATCAAAATAAAAATATAATATAAATAACGAAATGATATATCTCTGGACAGAGAATGATTGCTAACACAAAAAAATAGATTTATTTCCACTTTTTTTTAATAAATGAATAATTTTATTATAACTGAAAAATTAATGATCAGATCTGATCAGCATAAGAGAGCTAATGTCTATAAAAATGGTTTTTGGGCAATGAGTTTGTTGGCCTGGATTGCACCCAAAAATGTCTTTAATTTTTATTTCCAATACATTTATATTTATTTGATTTTAGATAAGAAAGAAGAGAGAAATCCAAACATTGATTGAACTGAAAACTGGAACTAATTTCGTAAATCTCTTGATATTCAGTTCTTAAGTATTTCTTTCGATGTCAATGAAGTAATAGAAGTGATATTAATCAAGAATTAAATACTATTTTATTCGCATTACTATTATTATTATTTTCAAAATAGATTATTATTAATATTATTATTAATCCTAATATAAGATCAGAGAAAACTTATTATTAATATTTTGAGTTCAGATTCGTATCTCTATTTGGGAGGAAAAGTATGAAAAAAATACTAACAAAGCAATT
>JAQIXD010001375.1:0-15436 GCA_034699985.1 Minunthozetes semirufus
AAGTGATTCGTAGACTTTGAATGCAATTCAATCAATTAATAGATATTATTATTATTATTAGTGATAGATAATACTATACTATACACAGTACTACACATAATTAAAATTATTTTTTCATTAAATGTATTTCTTCTTATAAATTTAATTTATCGGAGAATTCAAATTAAAACAAATAAATGATACAATTATTTGAAGCGAGGAATCAATGCTTTGATTACATGATTGGATTCTCATATTTGTTTGGATGCTCTCTGAAGCCAATTGTCCAGAATTTGTTAGACAATGACGTTATTGAATAAGATTAGATGTGAAGCAATAAGTGACACCGATATAACTGATTCAACCGATACAACCGATACAATTGACACAACATTGAAACAAAACTGAGTAATTAGTTCAGCAACACTTGAGTTGAGTAGTAATGAAATTCTTTTAATCAGAGCTTAAATCAAGACTTATATCAAGACTAACGAGAAATTCTTGGTTTAAGGAAATAGAAAATCAATCGATAGATAAATATGTGTTTATATGAGAAAACTTGCGGACAAAACAGATATTCTGTTCTTTCAATGTTTTTGCGCTAATTTTATGGGTTTATACCAAAATATAAGCTCTTCGGAGTCGAATGGATCTCAACTCTTGTTTTATATTATGTGTTGTAAATAATATTTTTTCATTTATGCTCTTTTAGTGAAAAGTGATGTCTCGGCGATTGCGTGGCTCCCAGTGCTCGAAGTGATGCTCCATTTGGATAAATGATTAAAATATAAAAAGCTCTACAATACTGACAACGATTGCATTCAAGCTTTTAATCAAACTTTCAAATTATTTTTTCTCTGTATTAATGAATACAAAAATATATTTATTTATATCGAAAATAGCGTTTTAAATGAAAACTCAATCATCAATTGAAACGAATAAATATATGAAAATTAATAATTATAATCAGTTTAATTAAGCTGTCAATTGTCAATATATAGTCAACTTTAGCTTTGCTTAAACTGTACTTTTTTTTGAGGCTCTCCTTATTCACCACAAATGCATAAAATACCAGAAATGTATAAAATAGCGACAAAGAGCTGCCCTGAGTTGCGATCGATAGCTGAGCTCCGGTTAACTGTTTTAAACATGATTTGAATAATTAATATCAGTTTATGCAAAACACATGAAACACATGAATCACATGAAACTCTTTTAATCAAATGAGACATAAATCGTTTTGAATAATAACTAATGTATTAAAAGAACTGAATTTTGAAAATAACTTTGAGTTCTTTATTTGTATTCAAGTATTGATTTGCTTATGATTTTGTATTCAATTAAATATATAAAACATTTGTATAATTAAAATGCATTTCTTATTCTTTAATTACAAATAATATAATAAATGATTAAAAAATTTAATAAATTTTATGAAAGATATGAAAAGATTTACAGAATTTTATAAAATATAAAATAATAGTAAAAATATTTTACAAAATGTATTATATTTTAAAATAAGGCTTAGAATTGCATATTCTGTTCAGAATTGGTCGAACACTTCTTTTTTCTCGGGGCCGGAGTTGTTGGAAGACTGAATGTGTTTGCGTTTGTATTCGATTCAATTTCAAAGTTTTCCTGTCAAAGGGTTGAGAGGGATATATATGTGTATTATTAGTGCAAAATCTACAGGTGTTTGAAAAAATCGATTCATCAGACAATCAATAGATTCATGCAATCAATCAATAAATCAAAGAAAAGAATTACATTAAGACTTGTCATCGAATTCATTGAATTTAGATAACGACCAGAATTACGGTTTGGAAGACCCATTGGACTCAAGAAACTAATCATTCGACTTAAACGCCTCGAAGATGACGGCGAAGACGGTGGAAGTGTTGAAGAAGAGGGTACGTGAAGAGACTCTAAAGACATGGCCGGAGCCAATGTCTGCCTTCTTATAGAAAATGTTCGGTTAATCTTTTCCCCCAATCCTTTAGTTCTCATTAATGCGTATCTGAAGTGAAAAATCATTTTATTTAAAATGCATTCAAAAGAGAGAATGAATTGAAAACAATTAATAAATGAATACTTACTTCGATTTACTGACGCTTCGAGCGATTAAATTGGCGTAAGAAAAGTCCAATGAATTAAACGATTGGTTTTGAATTACATTTTCCTATTTATTTTAAATTCAGAAATCAATTGTTTTTACATTTAATACAATACCTGAGACTCCCTTAATGTGTTGACAAGATTTTTAGAGATATCATTTAAAAACTTATCCCTATTATATTCGGGTACTTTCACTAGAAATGGATATACAGGAAGAGATCGGCTAAGAAATGACTTTTGAAATGTGATGATTGCGAACGCATTCTCGAAATCTGTTAACAAAATTCTTAAATGAGATCAAAGTTTAAAAACAAAACCAATGCCACAAACCATTAGATTTTTCAGTGAAAATGTATTTAATTTGAGATAATTCTATGGTTTCGATGTATTTATAAGTTTTCTTTGAGTTCTTTTTAATTCCCGTAGAATTTGGATAATTATTGGTGACTCTAAGGGACAGTGAATTTGTTCGCTTCAGAGTTCGCTTTTTGCACAAAATAAGCAAATCATTGAATAGAAGTAAAGTAAACAAATAGTTCTCAAATTTGTTGATTTCTTTGGAATCACTCGAAGATTCGCTTTTAATCAATAGTTTTACGTCACAATTGGATATGAAATGGCGTTGAGAGGAGAGAATAGTTGCGGGACAGTCCTCGATGTCATTCAATAAGTCAAACATTTTCATTTGACCCTCAGTTTTCTCTTTTCCTTTATTTATTCGTCTAAAGAGACAAACATTTATTAAAAACAAAACTTGAATTGATTTGCATTTGAAGTGGAGTTGGACTCACTTATTGACTTCGACTATAGTATTGAGCGCTTCCTTCAGTGAATTGTAATCGGGTTTTGTTTCGTCCGTTTTTTTCAAAAGAGCTTTAAATTTGAGAAAAAAAATATATTAAAATTTGAGTTCAATTAAGTAATTGGGAATACCCTGTAAATAGAGCTCTACTCGGGGTAAACGTTGGATTGGGTTTATGAGCAGCTCTTTTAAAGTCTGTCGACCAAAGACTGGGTTTGTTTGTGCGACCTTAACATACAAATTATATATTACTTAATCAACAAATGAATGCCACAAAAATCAATAATACTTTTAAGAATGAATTGAATTTCGGATATTTTTCAATACATTCTTCAATCATTTCTTTGGTCTTCTCGTGAAAGTTAACATATTGTGGATAAGCGGTCAAGAATTGATCCGAGTGTTCGACAAAAACTTTTCCGATTTCATTGTCTTCGCTCCAATTTTCGATTATTTTTTCGAGTTTTGACAAAACCTTTTGATGGACTTCAATGATTGGCGGCAAACAACCAAATATTGTCTTTATTTCGATCTCATTTGGGAAATGGCCGTCCATTTGATGATTCTTAAGGGGGTCTCTAAAAATTTCAATTATAGCCTTTAATATATTGACGTAATTGGTCTCTGTTTGGAACAATTCGGAGCAAATGTAATATGTCTTAGACTTTGTCTTAGAATCAACTTTTATATCGCCGTCTAATTGAGAATTTGCTGTCAAATCAAAAGAAAATCAATAAAAAGAAATTAAAATAAATTTATTTTAAATACAATTAATTGTCGAACAAATTGAATTCGATTCCATAGAGAAGGAAACGTCATATTCAGGACTCAAAACATTGGTTGAAGATCGAACTGAAGAAGACGGGGTCCGACATAGATTTCTAGTCCTCAGAGACTTAATTAAAAGTAATCAAAAAAGAGATCAGAAGTTACACAAACTTTTCATTTAAATAATAAACGCTTACAAAATAGAGGTGAAGTTCTTCGTCTTCGCGGCTCTTAATTTGAATCGATTCTGTGAACCACTGAATAGATGTTTGAAATATTATAAAAAACATTTAATAAATAAATAAATAATAAGTTAAGAGAAAAATGAGTGAAACTCACACTTTTATATACGACATAATCCGGAGTTTTTCCCATTTCTTCCAAATTTAGAGATATTTCCTCGTCTTTAGTGGCATTTAAGACAAAGTGTGAGCAGATCTCTTCTTTGGGATCTTTTGGATCTACAACTTGAGCGCCATTATCTTTAGCCAATACTTCGAATTCTGACTTTTGCTGGACATCTAACGGATTTGTTGGGCAAAAGTTAATGAAAGATAATCGAAGGCCATAAAAAGGTTTGATCCTATGTTTTGATAACAAATTTGAATCGGACGGATCGAAGTCAAGATTATCTCTGTGCTGCCAGAGTTCATCGATCCACTCCTTAAACACTATAGGAATGCCATAAATAACAGCGCACTGCCATTGATATTAAGAAATGTGTGATAAATGACATTATCTGAGATATTGGGACTCACTCTATAGTTTTCGGTGTCGGTGCTGTTCTCAATCAGATGTGTTCTATCGAAAGACTTTCCGCTCTTCATGTCTTTCCTGCTCTGACCGCCCATAAAACGGATTAATTGGAGATATTTATTGACCAAATTCTATTCAAATCAAAAAACAAATCAAATTCTAAACTCATTTTCAATAATAAGTATTTGTGTTAAAAGTGTGAAATCAATTGAACCCACCGTTTGTTTTCTATCGCTTTTGAATATCGGAGAAAAGCAAACGATCGCATCCTTCAGATAGAAGTTATATAACGGATGTTTCGGTTGTGGCAAAGCCTTTATCGCACAGAATAATACA
This sequence comes from Minunthozetes semirufus, assembly GCA_034699985.1. Taxonomy (NCBI): domain Eukaryota; kingdom Metazoa; phylum Arthropoda; class Arachnida; order Sarcoptiformes; family Punctoribatidae; genus Minunthozetes; species Minunthozetes semirufus. Next base: position 4,757 of record JAQIXD010001375.1, read on the forward strand.
TTCAGACTGAAGTGAAAACATTAAACATTCAAATGCTTACGATTTTGTTTTCAATACAATATTTGAGTACTAATGGACTGATTATAGACTTTTTCTTTTTAACTAATTCTTCGAAAATATCACCGAAAAAGTTTTCCAATACATATACGACTGACTCTTTTGATTCCCGGTTTAATCCATTTTGTGTCTCATCCAACAAATCGATTGATATTTTGAAGTGCTTTCAATCGATAAAAAAAATTTGTTCATTAAATTCAATTCAATTTAAAGTTAATTAAAATAAAAAATAATAAATTATAAACAAATTATAGGATTTCCTGAAAATAGTATTTAATTTTGAGAAACAAATATAAGTTTTTTTCATTGTTTTCAAAGTTATTAAAAACTAATAAAAAATATATATTTAAATAATTAAATCAAAAACTAATGAACGGAATAACAAATCAAACATTTCGATGAATATTGAGATGTGACTAAAGAACTGCTCAATTAATTCACTATTAATACATAATTTAGTTCAACCATCAACTTTATGTATGGTATTTGAGTTACAAGTTTGAGTAATATTGCAATGAATGACATTTGCTCAACCATTTTACCAGATTTACCATACAATTGATTAACTAATTAGTGGATCAGATAATGAGAAAAATAATACTAATTTTACTAATGTTTTGTTTATTTAGATGTATTCGGATGAATGTTTAGCCAAATTTATTGTATCATTATTTTTCGAGTCTTAGAAATTAAAGTAAAAATGCATTAAAATTTGTGTCGTATTTAATCGGTTTGTCTTTAATGAGTAATAAAAGTAATAATAGTTTTTTTTAAATGAATCAAAAGTTAATTAAATAAAAGCATAAAAACATTTATCAATAGATAAGACATAAATAAGTGTAAGAAAAGCGTGACATAAATGTGTGAAACGATTGTGTCCTAAATTTCTTGAGAAATACTATATTTAAGGCATAATTATGTAATGAATGACAGCTTCAATGTCTACTGAAATCTATAGCACAGTATATATACGAAGTCATAAATTTATTCAATTGAGTGAATTCATTGAATTTTCTATTGTAGTCATTGATGAAAGAGGAAGTGTCAAAGTGGCGGAGCTCTACACCATTTAAGCTTCAAAAATACAATACATTGAGTCAAAGGTTCCATCCATTCATTGTTACCATAAATAGATTACAATCTCTTCATATTTTAAACAAATCATTTCATATATACACATATATTATAGTTGTATAGATATATAGAGTTAAAAGAGACTATTGTACAGATCCATAGAGACAATTGTCAATCAGGACATACCTGAGACGCCTTTTCAACCAAATCAGTGCTTTTGAGGCGCTGTCCAATTATCACCAGTTTTGTCACATAATTAGTGTTTGTATTAAAAGACATTTTGAATCTGAAATCTGCGGTTAAATTAAATGAAATGACTTTTTTGTTAAAATAAAAACAACATTAAGTGAAGTGAAGTAAATCTGATTCAACTGTTTGGCAGAGATTCAAAATATATGATTATGTCATTTGTAGCCACTGTTGCCATAACAACACATACATTAGCCAATCAACGCAATCATCTCTCAACCAATTATACTAAAGCTTTGACTTCTTTGCGATCTTTCAAATCATTTATAATAATTTGTGAATCAATTGAAACAATTTTGAGACAAAAATCAATTAAATGATAATTATTTGTGAAAATATCATCAAAAACGACAAGAAATTGAATTTCGATTTTAGAAGATTTCGAATGAATTTCAAATGAAATACAAAAAACCATTTATTTCTGGAAATGAATAACAAATGAATTCTAATCACAAAAAATGAATTTTAAGACAAATATAAGATTAAAACAATTCTTTCAAATAATTCAATCAAAGTTCTGAAAAGAGAATGTCGTGCACAGAATGGGCACAGAATAGGCGTACATCAGGTCTACTATAATTGAAAACTGAATCGAGTCGTGAGCGCACAGACAGACAGAAAGATAGGACACATGATTAAGACTATTGTACGAAGGCTTTGGATCAGTAGATATTGACTTCAATGGGACGGTTATCAATGCGAATGCCATTCATAAGATCTACGGCCCGCTGTGCGTCTCTGTCTGACCTAAACCTGACGATGGCGGTGCCGTGTGACTTCATTTCAGCGAATCTAACCTCTCCTATTTCATTGAACCTGTCCCTGAGGTTCTGCCAGCTCAGGTTCTGCGGCAAATTTCGAACTACTATTGTATCCGAGATCTGAGTCCGGACTCTGTCGTCTCTGAACTCGCGCTCATAAGTACTATAAACACTCAAATTGCCGTTATTTGGGTTATTGATGGCTGTGTTCTGAGGGTTGTGCGGGTTATGAGACGCAGACATTTGCATGTGATTTACTCCAGACATGGGCTGAGAGCCAACATGTGAGCCCACATGAGAGCCAACATTTGAAAGCGAAGCCAAAACATTCTGAGCTGTGTTTGCGAATGAACTCAAACCAGAATTCAAACCCGAAGTGAGAGCACTACCCGAAGCATTCAGATTAGAGAGCGTCGAACCTGGATTAGGACCCAAACCCGACAGCGATCTGTCAACTGCGCTGACAAAACCAGGAATGTTAAGACCACTCGGATTATTCATTGACGGACCGCTCACTCCCTGATTGACCGAAGGATTTGAACTCAACTGAGACAACGACTGAGCGAATGTCGGCAACTGTTGTAGATTTCCCGCCAAATTAGTTAAAGCATTCAACGCAGCCGTTGGCGCCGGAACTGGTGGCGGTTGACTCTGAATGTTAGTCAGTGCTGGAGTTGCAGATGTACTTAACATACTCTTCTGAATATTCAATGGTTGGCCACCAATGCCCAGACCCTTACCGACGCCATCGAGACCAGAGGGAAGTTGTGATGGAATTGATTGATCTGCGGTCTCTTCGCACTCGTATTTATCCATTCTTACGCTTAAAGCGCGACCAAAGAGTTTCTGATTGTTAAACATTGATATCGCCTGAACTGCTTCGACTGGATGTTCAAATTCAACAGTTCCGTGACCTTTACTATTGCCGGTGGGATCGGTATATAGCTTAACGTTAGTGACTTTTCCGGACAATTTGAATATCTCTTCCAACTTATGTTCGCCCACTTTGTAGTCGAGATTTGCCACAAAAATACGATTATTTAGAGGACCCTTAACTCCAAGAGAATCGAGGAATTGTGGACTCAAACCATATGTGTTATAAGACTGACTGTTAGCGCCGACATTCACGTCATACCCTTCCGAACGATAATCTCTTTCTCTCTCTCTATCTCTATTAGAGGGCAGAATAAGACGACCGCATCGGTCGCGCTCACAGTCCAAGTCTTCTTTGACGACGAGTTCTCTTCCTCTGTACTCATATCTGTGCAAAATATCGATCGCTTTTCGAGCAGAAGCCGAGTCCTGAAACTCAACTAAACCACAGCCGCGACTCTTATTGTCCTCGTTTTCAAAAAGTTGACAATAAGTTACGTTTCCGATCTTATCTCTGAAGAGGTCTTTAAGATCAGACCACTTGACATCAAAGGGAACGTTTGCGACATAAACACGACGGGAAGCTCTACTCGAGTGACCGCCCGAACGTTCAGTCGATCGGCGACTAATCGGCGATCGAGAACGTCGACGACGGCCTGGACTCGAACGCCGGTCCCGACCTCTGTCTCGATCTCTGTCTTTATCTCCACTCAAGCCATTCTGATTGCGGTCTTTGTTGTCATCCATTGTTTTCATTTAAAACTATTGGAAACTAAACTTCTTTCACACAATTATTCCAAAATAGACTCAAATGTAAGACAAATTAGAATTTCTTCAAACAAATGAATCGATGGATAATAAGTGAGAATTAAATCAATTACCAGAAACTAAATGACGAGAAAAATCAAATCTTTGCAAATGATTACAAAACTCAACTCAATAGCCATTTAATGCATTTAATGCTTTATAGGCGTTGTCTTACATCCCCTCAAATGTCTGTTTCACTGCAAATCACTTTCATTTCACTCCAAAACCTAAAGAGGGAACACTTTTATCAATTATTCTCTCTTTTAAAACATCACTTCTTTTCACTTTCTTTTCAATAATCACTCAATTATTCAAACATTGAAATTACTTTTAAGCAAAAAAATACAACAATTTTAGCTAAAATATAAAGAATTGTTTGAAAGAATAAAAAAAACTAATAATCGCCCCCGGGTGGGCTCGAACCACCAACCTTTCGGTTAACAGCCGAACGCGCTAGCCAATTGCGCCACGGAGGCAATTATGACGGTCCTTTTCATAATTTATTATTTCAATAAATAATAATCTTTACAGCAATAAAATCATAGAACATTATTATAAACGTTTTTTAATAATTAAAAAAATGATGATCTAGTCACTAATTCTAGTCGAATGCAGCCCAAAGTCTGCCACAGAAGTGACACTCTCAGTAATGAAAGACTTATGATTAAAAAGAAATGGAACAATCTTTCAAACAAAATTATTAAACGACGATAACTCCCATTAAGAAGTATATTGTAATCAAAATAGAAAATCATATGAATAGACTCATTGATAATAAATAATCAACTTTATTAACAATCAGCTGTGGGAGGGGAGTGACCGCGAGGGGGGCAAATTAAATAGGAAATTATAAACTCCGAAACTTGTCGTAAAAAAATCAAATTCGAATAAATATGGTGGAATCGATTCAACTTTTTTTATTCTTGGATTTATAGTATGAACATAAAGTTATAATTCTGTTATATTTGTATATTTCTATCTGATATTGTCTGAAATGGTCTATAATGGTCTTTCCAGAAGAAGGACATACTTTTTTCGAAAAGTTTGGTAACACAAAAGCGCCAAAAGTCAGTCCAAAGTGGGCCAACCGTTTACTTGTTTGACGTGTTTGGCTCTAAACAGTCAATATTGTCTGCAATTCGCCCATTCATTCGACTTTTTATTCTAAACGGAAGTAAAGACGCGTAAAATTGAGGTGAAATCAGATATCAATTCTTTAGGTTATATTATAAAAATCAGTTCAATGGGACGAATTGCTTCACTCAATTGCTTCACTCAATTCCTTATATTTATTGTATAAACAAATATTTTTTGAGCAAAACTTAATAATTTATTAAACTTTTTGATATAAAACTCAAAACAAATTTAATATCAAATAAAATATGGAACAGTTTAGTAGTGGTAGAGATGATGCCTGAAGACCTGTACCACTGTGTGGCATATGTATGGCATTTGTGTACATCTATTACATCTATTTTGTCTTTTAATTTAATTAAATAAATGATAAGAACTCAATGTTTAGGTTTTGACAAATCCACTCATTTTTTGTGTCTCTCTTTCACAGAGAGCTCACAAAATAGAATAGATTTGGAAAACCTTTCAAATGGTTTAATGATAGCAAAGTTAAGGAGAGGTAAACATAAGATTCAATATAAAGTCAGAAACTGTTACTGTTGAGGAACGTCTTTCTCTCTGAGGAACAATGAGGTGGTGCTCATAGAGATGCTGGTGGTAGTGGTCATGTGCTAAAAGTGGTGGTCAATGACATTGATTAGTGTCAAAAGTGGGCCATATTTTCAACTGATTGTAGTCTTAATAACACAAATTGCGATCAAAGTTAACAATAAGTCTATAATTAATTGCATTAAATATTAAATATAATAATAAACTCATAGAATATATAATACATCGAAAATCAGTCAAAATTAGATTCGCTTTTCATTTAACAAATCGATTGAATCGAAACTAATTTACATTAAATTTGATAATAAGTATGGCTTTCATTGCTTTCCACACAAACAGACGAAACGAGTTATTCATTCAAACAACGGATTCACAGTTAGAGCGATGAGGCGTCGATGTCTTCCTGATATCTGGAGGACAGATAGTCGGCCGAATCGGCCAATTGATGCAGAATTGTATGCAATCCCTGTAAGTGGTGTCGGAAGGCGGCCGCTAAGTGTGAGGTGTGTTCGTCAACACTGTCTCTATCGGTCATAAGACTGTCGGCCTCACTGTCTGTGTCCTGATCTGAAGAACTGGAAGCAGTAGAGCCTAGACTTCCCAAACTATCGTCTGACGGCTGTCTTATATGTTTGAGGTCTCGCGGAGAAGACCTCCCACTCAAAGGCATGAGAGAACTGGAATTTTGTTGAGTTCCCGGTCCCCACAACAGCTCTTTCTTAACGTCATTTAACATCAAATAGAAAGAGTGGAGGTCTGTGTTGGCCAAAGCGGGAGGAATGCGCATCATTTTGGTCGACGGCATATCCATATCACGCAGTTTGGACGGAACCAAAACAGTTGAGTCCATATTATTGACAGATTTGACGAAACGGTCCATCGCTGAGAGAATTGACTGTTGAGAGCACGTGAACGAGTCCTGCGCTGATTTACTCGAACGCCTACTCATACGACCAGACATTTCTAAGGGTCGAGTCGTCACTACATTCTCGAAGTTAATTATTGGTAACATTGCTGTAGCCGTCCCTCCACTCACTCCAGACAATAAACTACTTAAACCACTAGTGTTTGGATTATTACTATTAATAACACTATTAATACAATTAGTGGTCTGTCCTGACTGTCCTTCACTCAAATTGCAATTTTTTGATGACTTCTGAGTTTTAACTGAATTATTGGTAGAGTTTGAAGAAGTAGTTGTCTGTTGTGTCGCACAATAAGAGTTGTTAGAAGACTGTTGTGAGAGTTGTGAGAGAGAGCGAGAGTGTGTCTCAATCGATGAGCACTCAAATGGTGTTAAATCAGGATTGAGTCCACTGTTTCGAGAGTTAGCATTAAGTGAAACCCGTCTCGACTTTTGCTGCAATTCTTGCATTTGTAGGATTTGCTGGCTTTGACTTAGACTCAGCCCACTCTTCGGCCCCAAATGTGAACATCGCCTGAGGCTCTGCCACTCGTAAGACATTCTCCAATAGATTTACTTCACTATAAAAGCACTAAAACTTTTAATTAAAACTCAAATCCACTAAAAACTGGGATTTTCGACAATTTTACGTCTTTGACGTCGAGTGACGTCTATTGGCTCTATTGGTGGCAGAAGTCTATCCAGTTATTCAAGAGAATGACCACCAATTGGTTAAAACTTGTGATAAGGCCTTCACTTAAATCGAGAAAATCCCAAATTTTGTGGTATTTTCTTCAAACTTTCCAATACTTTCCCAAAACAGTAATTAAATAATAATTTTTATGTTTTTCGTCAAAACAGTGAAAACATTTTAAAATCAAATATTATTTACATTTTTATAAACACTTAAAACCCAAACAACCGATAAAAGGTCTTCTGATTAAAATGAGATTCAATTAAAATCAGTAAAAATGAGTTCAATTTATGATCTGATGATGAGATGAACGACTCTTTAGTTGTAAACTGTTTGACAATCACTAAACCAGTGGTGAGTCTTATATTCAATGATTAACTGATTCAGTGATTCATTCAATGAGTTCTCTCAGTTATGAAGAGCTTTAAAGCTTTAAATAAAATTAATTTCCGTAAAAACGCCGAAACTATTGAAAAATAAATAACGTTTTAGTCAAACGTTTATCCCTTTTCTCAAATACCGTTATATCGAATGCAAAAACATTTTAACGAGAATTCGATTCCCGAAAAGAGTTGATGTTTAGGCCCAGAATCGCCTGATATTTGCCTCTTTTCTATTGGCCCTCAAAACACCACTATTTCTGTCACACCATAAACAGCACAAACTCATTGCTATTGCATTCCATTCACTAATAACGTTATGTTTTATTAAAGCAATTAATCAATAAAAAAAAGTCTATAATTTGTTAAATATGGATTCAATTGGAAATTAATGTGTTCTAAACATTTATAATGTTGATAATCATCAAACTGGTAACCAAACAAAGAGATAATTTGAGTCAATATTGAGAGTATACTTAAAAGTCTAAACGGATCTTCTTTGTCTAAATATGACCATCACTATAATAAGTAGTTCACGAACACATTATTTTAATCTGAACTTCTCGGAGCAATTTTCAAAATAAACTCATTTCAATTAAATCCTATAAAATTAATGGTAGCTTAATCTTAACACTAAAAGCACATAAACCATGCCCATGCTCATTTAGAAAAAAAATGAAATCTAATAATTTCAATGAAATGATAGGAATTTTTTTTTATAAAGTTTTGAACATTAATTTGAATTTTGAAAGATTATTCGAAAGAAAGTTCATTCTCTAACTAAAAGTCAAACTTTTTATTTTAAAAGATTTGGTTTTGAAAAAAATTCTGACGTAAGTTTATATCGTGTATTAGCATCGAGTATTACCCATTATCAAGGTCAAACAAGTTTTATTTGGGAAAATTTCATTTAAAAACAATTCCTAATAATCATATTTAGAAATTCCAATGGTTTCAGAGCACAAGTCTTGTAGTGTCTGAGTTGAGTATACAGACTGTGTAATACAGTTTATAAATGTATAATTTAGTACAATTATGTATAATTATTAATTATTGGTGATGATAGTGGCAGCGGTAGTGGTGGCACATTATTTCTCATGTTTATCATTACTAAAAGTTTACTTTATTCGTTAATTATTCTGGAATTTATTCGGAACTGATTTCGATTTAATCGATTCAATAAATTAATATCGATTTCCAATAATTAAACCACTTTTTTGCGAATTTTAAAAATCAAAATATTCTTTAAAAATGATAATTCTTTCTTTAAAAAAATGAATAGAGTTCGTAATGTTAGTAAAGTTAAGGGATGCAAATACACTTTGTCTATTCAATAGACTCTATCCTCAGACCTGTCCTCAGAAATAATTATATTAATATTAAACTGTTTATAGTTTTGATGACATTTTGATTCTGTTTATTTCATTTAGTGTATACACGTATAAAATTAATAGATCTATTGAATAGTAACCAAGCAGACATACTACTAATAATATATTGTAGTACATCTTTAGGAAATATACACGTATTTGAACAAAAGAATTAACCCAATAATAGACTATTAATGGGTTAATCTGAGAATTAGAAGTGTTGTCCCAAATTTATTAATTGGATTGTGTCCTAAACGAGGTCTTTTGGGCCAATTTTAAATCAATTTAACAAAAAAATAAAATAATAAATGTTTTCTCTTTTTATTTGAAATCACTTAACGTTTAAATGAATTGTTCTTTAGTTGCGATTAAATCTCTGAAAAAGTATTTTATGAGCAATCAGTTGATGAGGAAAATAAAACTTCAAAGACCTTTCTTGCACTAAATAGACTTATTTTCAATTGACTCGAATTGGGAAATGATTTTCAATTTAATAGTTTCTTATTTAAAAATAGTTAATCTTTTGAGAGGTGTCTCATAAGGCAATGGAAACAATTGACATCAATCTCTTTGATAGCATTTAATCGAATAAATACTGTTTTTGTTATAACTATAATAATTGAGAAATAAAAACAAAAACAATAGATATTTCGAAACAAATATTTCTATTAATAAAATAATTTCAAATTAAACTCGTTTTAAATTTGAGTGAATTTTAAAGGGTTTCAAACCAAGAAAAATAACATATAACTGAAATCATCTTTTCTCAAACATCATTTTATAGATTCTATGCTCTACTCAGTAGACTCTACTCATTGGAGCTGAGTTTAAGAAAATCAAACTTCAAAGAATATGCTCCTTTTTTTGTTAAAGATATTTAATCGATTGACAGACAACAAAGAACCTCTAGAAAGTTAACAATTTGAAATATTGGAATATATGGAGTTAGCGCACTAATTATGCCTATATAAACACCGAAGTTGAACCCCCTCCCGAAGTTGAACTTATTTTCATATAATGGAAATTTTTATTTATTATTAAAACATTATTTAAATCCACAATACTTTATACTATAAAGTTTATAGTATAAACTATTGTAGAATTTAAAAACCCCTGCCCTCCCAATATTTGTTATTTAGGATTGGCCTTCCTCCTTTTCACAGAATTCATTTGTCTTATTGAAAAGATAATTCCTATTTCTATATAACTTGTTTTTTAAGATATATTATGAGTAGTATTGGGATTTCCCCATTCCGTGTCATTAAAAAAAGGAAAGAAAGTCTTTTTGCAATTTTTAACCTTTAATGCAATGAATCGAAAGGAATGAGTTAATGATAAGAGAGATGTTGAGGTCTTTCAGGTGAGTGAGACTTAAAGATGATTACCTCGAAGTCAAACAAGAATTGGTGTTTTTGAACTTATATAATGAACTGTTTCACTTTGAAAACTTGATTTTGAACTCAGAATAGACGTGATTATCCTCACATACCCTCTCAAAGTGAATATATTGGCCATTGATTTGTCATATCATTAATAAATTATTCGGAGAAACAGATTCTGATCTTAAATACAGAAGTAATAAATATTTTCAAAATTCACGTCCGCTTCAAGACATTATGTATAAACATTATGATCACCATTATTATGGTCATCACTAAACTGATATTCAATTTAAATGTTTTGGTTTTCTTACCGACTTTATTGAGAAAATTATTTTTTCTATCGAAATCAATTTAACATGCTCATATTCTGTTTAATTTAGTTTACGAAATTCGATGGGAGAGAGAGAGAGAGAGAGAGAGAGAGAGAGAGAGAGAGAGAGAGAGAG
>JAQIXD010001376.1:0-15431 GCA_034699985.1 Minunthozetes semirufus
AGAGAGAGAGAGAGAGAGAGAGAGAGAGAGAGAGATCCTGTTCTTGAAAAGCAAAAACATAAGTTTAAATCGAGTTTTGATTTAATGATTCAGATATGGATTGAATTTACGAGAAAATGATTGATCATTACATGAATTTACCCTATTTTTCCCGATTATTCCAATTTTCATCTTATCATTTGATTATCTTCTGATGCGTTTAACAATTTCCTCAATCAATTAAACTGATAAACAAGATATTCCTGATTTGTTGATTAGTTTTAATTTCATAGTTAAGTTTTGAGGTGATTTTCTGATAAGTGTTCAAACAGATCAAGATTGTTTACGAACCAGATTGGGATCTAATTCTCATTTATCATGCTGCTTATAGGCCTTTATTAGTATGCAAGCTAACACTATGAATGTAATTCCCCCACCAGGGTCTTGCTGACTTCACCTTCTCTGTCTATACCGAGTTTTACATTAAGGATGAGCAAGGTGATCAAAATAAAGGGAAAGAAAGAACTATCAAGGTACAATTTATTTGAGATTTTAAAATTTGACTTTAAAAGTTGAAGAAAAACCATAAAATTTTAAACAAACATGATAAAATCTTGAAAATATCAAATTGATAAGCGAAAAAAAATAACTAGATAATTTAGAATTAAATTAATGATTTTTCAAGCAAAATAACCCATTCTGAAGAAGACCAAAATAAATAAATCAAATTCCAGGTTTATTTAGACTTTTATTTTAACCTTTAATTACAGCCTGAAAGTCATCATTTGATGTGGAGAGCGCCTCACCATAAGATACCCGAAGCCCTTCTCAACAAAATCTCAGCAAAATTTTTCAAAAACGATAGAATACAACACTTTCTACAAAATGCTCAGAATAAGAGGCAAATGTGAGTAAAAACATTTATCTTGCTTAATTATAGAAATGATTATCAAAGATTATTTATTAACAGATCAATCAAAAATTGATAATCAGCTAGATGGTTATCATTTGAGCTAGATTAGATGAAAATAATCCGTTAAAATTGTTTTATCTTATCAAATTATCGATAATTTAATCTTGTTTATTTAATCAAAGGGATGAACCGCCTCCAGGCTTTGTGGGTGCTAGGGGACGGAGAGGGAGGCCATTTAATTTTGGTTCTTTAAAGGGCAAACGACACCCAACTGAAGAGTACCAAACTCTAACTGAAATATTTCCGAACCTATATCTGGAAGGGGGTTCAAACTCTAACGTGGGTTCGCTGGGAGACGGCGACGACGATCTCTTGGACCCAATATTAGCGGGTAAAAAGTCGGACACAATCGTATACAAGGATGGCTTTCTCGGAGTCCGGGGATAACCAGGAGTTGGTTATTATTAAATAATTATTTTGAAGAATTCGTTATTTATTGAATAAAATTATATTTAAATCTATAATCGATTTATAAGTATTTAATTAAATGAGTAATTTATTAGAAATCAATGACAATAACTTAGCTATCACTGTATATAATGAACAAATACCATGTTTACTATGATGGTGTTATTATAATCTTGGAATTTCTTTTGAAAAATTAATCATAAAAACTGAATGAATGTCTGATTTATTAAAAGTTGTGATAACTTCGGAACCAATAAATTGAATGTCATTTTTCCCTATACTTAACCCGTGATTTATTTATACCAAGAGCTGATTGATCGTTAACTTGGCGTTCCGGGAGCTGCCAATTGTAATCAACTTGTGGTCGATGTAATTGGAAAACAAACATGCTAATCTAATTAAGGAGAGGCTAACTCTCTAATTGAATTAATTTGCGATAAGCAGTCAATTATGAGCCGGACTTTCATTAAGTGGTTGGACAGACACTAATTGAGCGCAGGGTTAGGCCCTCCACTTTAGGGGGAGTGCTCTGGGAGTAATAAAAATAATTTCTCAATGAATTAATTTTTTAAAGATTTTCTTCTTAATTTAGCATGATAATTTTTGCCATTTTTGTCATTTAAATAAAAGCTAGATAACTTGATAAAAACCTATAATTAGATAATAAGGCAGAAAATTTTAAAATTTCAAATAGACCTATCATAAACTTTGATTTATTAGAATTTGCCTTTTTGAGTTTATCTAGCTTAATCTTAATTTTAGAAGGATTCAAAGATTTGAAAGAAAGCCTAAGAGTTAAAATTGGCATGAACATTTCCCGATACGCCTGATTTGGCACTTGTTTTTTTGTAAAAGATAATTTTTAATATTAATTCCAAATTGATCTTTATAGTGATCTTCGAGAAAAAGGTCATTTACATCAATTATGTTAATCATATTCATGTCTTAAAAGTAAATAAAAATACTTATCGAGAGTTTGAGACTTTTTGATGACTATTTTCGTAGTGAAATAAAACACTTTTTTATTGCGAAATATTTGAATATTTATAGCAAAAGAAAAAGCACTTTTTAATCAGTGCTTGTGCTGGATATAAATCATTGGAATTAAAGAAAAATAGCCCAGGATGTGACAATGATAACGGTGTTGATTGTCAGACTGATCTCTGACTCGTAAAATGAATTTTAAATAACTTTCAAATCCATTAAAACATAAGTTATTCCCAAAAAAAAGTTATTTTTTGTTTGACTTTCAATCGCTTTATTGCAGGTATATAAAGGAAGGGTATGACCGCCTGTCCCTCTATTTGTTACCTGAGTGTTTTCGTGTGAAAGTAAATCCTTTTCTTCAAATATTAGTCTCTTTTCAACAAATTGTGATTTATTTCAAATTATGACTGAATTTAAGGTAAAAATGATTTATGTTTTGAAAATATTTTACGAATTTCTCTATAATTCTCTTTAAAAGAGTTCAGATTTTGAAATAATTTATTAATAATTTTCATATTTTTTCCCACAATTTATTAATTGGAAATTTTAAACTGGGTTATTCCCTATATGGTACCCAATAAATCATCAAATAGCAAATTTTACTTAATTTAATATGAGCAAACAAAATCAGAAATAATCCAATAGTTAATATTGATTTATCGCAAGTTGAGATTAGTATAATTTGTATCGTGGGTATAGTTTTAAATTAAAAACAACATGATTATGTTTATAACAAATCTATTGCTAAAATCAAATTAATAAATCGAAAATTATAATGAAAGATTTCGCTAATTCATTTTGAAATAGTTATCTATTACAAACTGTAAATAATTAATAAGTATCTATTATTTGAAATAAATTTTAAATCTCGCTTGATACTTTTGGGCTACATATATAGCGTTAACTCCAGTATTTTTTTGTGAATTTTTAACAAACTGTAATTTATCAGAATCTATCACTTAAGATTTATCAATAAAATTAACTTGATTCAATAGGAGATAAGAATCATTTCTTGGGTAATTGTATTATTTTAAACAACTTACTTAATTTATAATTTATTCTAGGTTTTTATATCAGTCATATTTTGGACACAACTAGTAAATGGCAATGAATTCGGTTCCCGAATGAGGACGGGTGCATTAGCGAGGTCTAACATCGATGGCAGAATAGCTGCCATTTTAAACACTGGCCCGGAATTACCCGAATTATATTTAAACAAATACGACACAATGAACCAGGATAATACCAAACTTGGTCAGAATCAAGATAAAAACACCCAGAAATTTGTGAAAAGGTATGGTATGAACTCACCTCAAATTGATAATGAGGAGGGACCAGGATCTGGAACAGGAGAGCTGCCCGTAATCGAGGTAAATGCCAGCGATATGCCGATCGGTATTATATTCCGGACCAAATCACCGCAAATCAATGTCCAACAGCACCACAACTCGAGTAAGTTTTTAATTATTTACCTTTTTCACCTTGCTAATTTTGATATTTAGAACATTTTAAAAACTGTTGGCTGATGTTTGCCCTTTGAAAGTCTTGTTTGAATGACTGGTTATTGGTTTCGAGCGATAAAATCAAATCATTTTGCGAAAGCAATTAATAAATTTTATATTTAGTCATCATTTGAAAGAACAAATAAAAATAGGGCTGTGCTGCCGGTGCTGGCAGTCAACAGGGTGGTATATTTTAATCAGTCTCGACCAGTTTTTATGAGCTTTGCATGCTTTATGAATGACTTGGTTATCCCCCACTAATAGTTGAGAATATTTTCGAGTAAATAATAATAAGTAAATGATTTTGAGTTATATCTGATCCGAGTTTTAGTGAAAGACTTGAAGACTGGCAGCGAATCAGTTATTTTGTTTTGATTTTTCTCCGAATAATTAATTTTTTGGAATTTCCTTCCAATAAAATGAGACATGAATTTTGTTTTAATCAATTAATTTTAATTTTGAATAATTTCCTATCAGTTTAAGTGTCGCCAAAATTATTTGTAAGAGTTTAATAGCTCTGGTGATTCTTTTGAAAAAAAATGTCTAGACCAGTTTTATTAAGTCTAAAATGTAAAATTAGATGATTAAACCAGATTATCGAGTTATTATTTTTTAAGCTAGTTAAAATGTTTAATGTTTTCTTCATCTACAAATTGTAAGGTTTAAATGTTCAAGCTGTAATTTAAAAAAAAAAATTAAAAATTAGACTTATTGTAATTTTTATTCAAAATAGTTTTGGTGAATACAATAATTAGCATTAGCAAGGAGTTTTTTTTATCATGTTTAATTGATTCTAAAAATTTTACCTTGGTAATTAATCAAGAATTTTATCTATTTATTGGTAATTTTCGCTATTTTTCGATTTATCAAGTTTAAAATTATTTTCCAACATAAAATAGTTGTACAAATAGGTAAGATAAATTTTCAGCAAGATTTAAAACATCAAAAATATTAGGCCTTGGTGAATATCAATAAAAAGGAATTTATTGTGATAAAAATACCCTTGTCAAATTCTTCACCGAAATTTAATATTAAAATTCATTATAAATCCGAATTATTAGCTGTAAAATAAAAAATTACAGTTTTCAAAACACAATCTTTCAATCTGTAAAAATTTGTTATGGTTAAGATTAAAAATTGTGCAAGATAAAATTACAATACTAAATGTTATTATATATTTTTAAAAATTTACTTCCTCTGGTACTGTAGTACCGGCGCCGGAAGTAGAGTCCACTCGTCACGAGGAAGAGCCCCATAGACTCACCCATGAAGTCTATCGGCCAATCATCCAGGAGTTGACGGAAATCATTCAACCCTATCGTAAAGTCATCCAAAAGGTCCAACCGGTCATCGAAGAGGTTCAGCAAATCATATCCAGCGCTCAAAACTCCCGGACACCGACCGGCACATCATTATCAGGCAATTCTTTGGCAAAAACCTCCGCCACTGACCCTCTTTACAACTCCGCCACTCATCAATCGTTGAGCACAACCTCTAATGTACCACAAAAAGAGGTTTCAGAACAGATTTCCAGGAATGTGGTGACAGCACAAAGTGGTCAAAGGATTGGATCAATGGTTAGACTGCAAGAGAGTATGCCATCAATGGTGGGAAACCCTCTGAAAATGGAAATCCCATCTAATCTGGGAATTCAGTCTACTATAGAAAAGCCAACTCTTCTCATAACAGGCGTTCCTCAAACTCAATCCTATCCTCACTTAAGACAGAATAATAAACAAAAATCTACGAAAGGAAACACTTTCCAGAATCGATACCTGGGATATACTGGAGCTCTCAATGGCCTTAAAATGCATGGTTCCATACGCAGAATGGGACGGACTATTGGAATGGATAACCCCGTAAGACAACAAATGTATACTATCGGTGGAAAACCAAAATCCGATTATCAGTTTTTTGAAATAAGGGTCAGTCCCTCACCACTCATCCAAAATGAAAGACGTTGGGGCTATTGAGAACACATTAAAGCAATTCAATTACACTGGGATTCCAAATTTATCATGGTAGGGTTGTGAAAAATTGCAGCAGGGTTGACCCAATAGTACAATTTGAGATAATCTTGTTAGAACTAAAAAACGCCCTAATGCTAACCATCCAATTTACTTTTATCAAAATTCTAGATAAATCCAAAGTAATTAATTCAACTAAATTACAGTTTGCAAATAATAAACTTGCAAGCTGTAACAAAAATTATTTCTAGCTTAGAAAAGTTTAAAATTGGAATAGATTTAATAATTAATCTTGATGAAATTTTTCTAATAATCTAATGATAAATTGCGAAATCTGAAATGAAGCTAATTTGAATCATGCTAAAATTGGAATTTAAAGTATAATGGGTTTTAATTAAGCAAATGTTTGCGTTTATTGAAGAGAATCTAAATTAAGTTATTTTTCTTCGTTTTAATGAATTCTGTCCTCAATTTTGACTCAATTTTCACATGTTTTGTGATTTTTATTGAGTTTTGTTTGTATTCGTTATCTCTATTCGTAGAATAGATTTCTTATCAAATGATTTAAAAATTGTTTTTATTTTTGTTATCAAAAAATCTGATGTTTTTTATTAACTCATATAAAGTGTTATCGCATTTGTCGTCGAGTTTTAAGTTTTAAGAGTTTTTTGTTTTGTTTTATTGTTTTTTAAAAACTTATTAATTATGTAAACATTGAGTCAAAAGTCTTTTTAAATCTCAAATAAAATTATGATTTTATTTTAAACTTCATTAAATGCCAGTGAATTTTCATATTTATGAACTTGATCATCTCAAAATTCATTAACATGACCCATTTTGCTACTTATTTGAGATCTAAAATTATTAATTTTCCACCAAGATCAATTTTTAAACATCATTATTCTCTTTGTATTAAATCCCTTTATTTGTGGTTTATTTTCAATGTTCGTCTGAAAAGATCGGAATTCCTCTAATTCTGTGCAAACTTGGTAAACATTTTTACCATTCATCACTCAAACAAACCCATTGTGGAAGAAATTAAAGGAAATGAATTGTAAGGAAAGCTTAACAAATGATGAGTTATTTCCTTATCAATGAATAGGAATATGGTTTCAATTCCTGGATTAAAGGACAGGTAGTTTTGATGAATAAGTTTTTCAGAATGAACTTCAATATACCAGAAGTTTATCTTTTTATTCAATTCTTGTAATTTTGAAAATAAAGTTATTATTCGTAAAACTATTCTTCAATTTTGTTGCAATTCTTGTCTGAAGACAGTCTGCTATTTGAGTGCATAACTGACCTGTCCTTCAATTCTGAGTAAAGTCTTTTAAGTGGTGCTCCACTAAAGTCATGTCCAATGATATGAA
The DNA here is from genome assembly GCA_034699985.1 of Minunthozetes semirufus. Classification (NCBI taxonomy): domain Eukaryota; kingdom Metazoa; phylum Arthropoda; class Arachnida; order Sarcoptiformes; family Punctoribatidae; genus Minunthozetes; species Minunthozetes semirufus. The sequence goes on from JAQIXD010001376.1 coordinate 7,187, forward strand.
TGAATCGAATATGTTGGCTTTTATTGCTGGAAACTATTCTTGTGTAATCAAAATGTATTTTATGAGGCATGAATTACCTTGGTAATTTTAATGCAAGCTAATAAATCAAATCATATTTCAGTTAATCACTATATCATCCATATTTACACTCAAAGTTAAGGAAAATTTCTTGCTCAAATAGAGTTGCATATCCTATTTTATCTTGCTGGAAATCTATTAATTATTCAAAATTGAATCGCTAATTATATTTTAATGTTTCAATAAATATTTAATTCTGGGAAAATAATTAATAAAATGTAGTTGGTAAAATTATAAATATGAATGAGATTATTTTTATTGATGTCAGATTCCTTAACCTTGATCATCTCTAAATAAAGAGTTAAAATCAAAAGTAATTTCATCAAATCTTTTGACAAGAATCAAAGTTTTAGACGTTTCATAGGAAATGTTTATCTCATTTGAATCGAGGAAAAAATTATTAGTGAAATATTCATTCATTAATTTTTTCTTATCCTTCAAAGAAAAGATTGAAATTATTCTGTTTTTCATACACTCTGTTAAACACATTCAAAGAGATAGTCATAAAGTTTAGTCTATTATCACAAATGTCCGGAAAAATAGCCATCGCGTGGACTGACCTCACGGTTAGTGTGAAGTCAACGACAGATAAGAAAATTATTTTGAATAATATTTGCGGAAAATTTGAGTTCAATTCAATCAACGCTTTGATGGGTTCGAGCGGTTCCGGAAAAACAACTCTTTTGAAGTGTTTTAACGAAATTAATAATAAATACTCTTTTAGTGATAACTCCTGTCTTTGGATTCCAAGAGATATTGAAATCACTAAATGTTTTATTTATCAAAATCATGACCAAAGAGTAATGACTGGACTTAGTGTAAGACAAGCGCTCACTTATGCCTCAAAACTCAAGAATTCGGATGAAAGTGGTGTTAATCACAAAGAAATTGTTAATCAAGTGATGTCTGAGTTATTAATCAGTGATATTGAGAACAATTTGGTAGAGAAGTGCAGCGGAGGGGAAGTCAAACGCTTCTGTATTGCACTAGAGTTGACTGCACTCAAGAAACCGAATATTCTGTTCTTGGATGAGCCCACCACTGGTCTCGACAGTAATGCGGCAGAAGTGGTAAGTCTTTGATTTGTTAAAAATGAGTTAAGACTTAACTTGAGTTTTTTTTGAATAATTCAGTTAATAGGATGTCTGAGAGGTCTGTCCCGTTTGCACCGGATGTCAATCATAACATCCATACATCAGCCAAATAACGACTTATTCTTAATGTTTGATTCGGTGTATGTTTTGGCAAAAGGAGGGGTTTGTCTCTATTCAGGACTTCCACAGAAAATGAGACAACATCTAAATGAGTGTCAAATTGAATGCAATGAAAATCAGATTCCAATCGAAGTAATCATTAAATTGAGTTTCAATGGAATCAACGATAAGAGTGTCCGACAATTAGCGATCAAAACCCACCAAAAGGAGAGACGACTTGATCCGCAAAATATGATTAAATCAGAAACAGGTCTGAAGACTATCCCAAAAGGTTTCAGATTAAAAGACTTTTGGTATTTATTGCTTCGGTTTTTGAATCGCAATTATGTCTCTCAGAGAACGACTTTAATGAAAATCATTTCAACGTTTTCTTTGATAACTCTATTACTAGTGAATTGTGTGGACCAGAGGGTCAGTAAAGTTGATGGATGTTTCCAACCGAACATCACTTCAGGTGATAATTGTTTGGCAAAAGAGGAGGAAAAGTCAATAATCTACGAGAATTTAGCTCTTTATAACTTTCTAATGAGTTTTCTTGGTAATTTGATTATCGTCATTCAGACTAACAGTTTTGTGGCCGACCTCAAGATATTCCGAACGGAGCATAAGAATCGTAAGTTTTATAATAATTAAAATAATTGACCATGCTCAATTTTAACCATAATAGGCTGGTATAGCTCAGGCGTCTATTGGTTGGCCAAGTTCTTTGTTGAGTCAAGCATCATGGTGATTTTGACAGTTGTCTTCTTCGTAATCCTGGAATTTTATATCAAAATATCGAACGACTATTTTAAGCTAGCTCTATTTTTCTACATTTATCTAATAACGTTCCTCATTATAAACTGTATTGCGTTCATCATTGGAACTTTATGCTCTAGTAATAATAATATTGCGGTGATCTTGTCAATTTTCACCCTTGTTTTGGTGACAAATTACAGTAATTCAATTTATAGAGTTAAGGAACTGCCAGAAATCATCCAGTATTTGTCCATGGTCAATTATGGGTATTACAACTTCAATTCGGTCCTGATTTTAATTTATGGTTTGGACCGTTGCCTTCCTGGACAACTGTCTAGAGTTCTAATTGAGTATGACCAAGAAGATGACCATGCTCTTTTCTGGAAATACATCCATTACTTTCTCGTAGAATATCTTGTTTTAGTAATTATGGGTTTTTTGGTATTTCTATTGAAAGTCAGATATTCTTCAATCAAATGCTTTGATCTTAACTTAAGATTCTTTAAGAGAGGAAAGACTGAAATCAATGGCAACCAAACCATTGACACAGAATTAGATCTCAATTCGAATCCTATGAAGAATGAAGTCATTCCTCAAGAATCAGAACAAATAACAAAACACTTAATGATCTCATGGATTGACTTAACCTTCACTATAAGAAAGAGATTATTATTCAAAACGAATTCAATTCAAATCCTAAACAAAATTAGCGGAAGTTTTGAGTCAAACACTTTGAACGCTATTATGGGTCCGTCCGGTGCGGGAAAGTCAACACTAATTAAGTGTTTGAATGGAAAGCATTTCAATGGTTTGAGTAATGAATCAAAAATATTTGTCACAAAAAGTGTATTCAAGTCTTGTTTTATCGTTCAAAACACTTTCGATCACCTCTTAGAAGGACTGACTGTCAGACAAACCCTATTATATGCATCAAAACTCAAGAACTCCAGAATCGCCGTAGAGTTAGACCACAATCAGATTGTGTCGGATCTAATGTCAGAGCTGTTGATCTCCGATACGGCAGAAAATAGAGTGGAGTCTTGTAGTGGTGGCGAACAGAAGAGAGTAGTCATTGCATCGGAACTGACCTCTTATATCAAACCCAATATCTTATTCATTGACGAACCGACGAGCGGTTTGGACAGCAATGCCGCTGAAGTAGTCGTCGATTGTCTGAAAAGGCTGTCCCGTCGGCACCGGATGTCAGTCATAATTAGTATACATCAGCCGAACACCGATTTATTCTTTATGTTCGATTCGGTGTATGTTTTGGCAAAAGGAGGGGTTTGTGTCTATTCAGGTCTTCCTCAAGATCTGAGACAACACCTAAATAATTGTGAGATAGACTGCGATCAAAACCAGAGTCCAATCGAAGTACTGCTTAAAGTGTCGGCCGATCGGAAGTCCACAAAAACAGCTGAACTTCTGATGAAAACAACAAAAGAAGAAAACAAACAGTTTTCGGAAGAAATGCGTTTAATGTACGGCCGGCCCAACACTTCAAAGCCGTTCACTCTTAAGGACTTTTACCAACTCTTGTTGCGGACAATGAACTACACCTATAGGTGTCAGTGGAAGACATTCCTCATTCAATTGATAATGTTTTTATTGATGGGAATCACAATGAAGAGGGACTTCAATCCGAAGGGAAATATGATAGAACCGGACGGTTGTCTCAAAATAAACTTAACTCAGGGTTGCGTTCAAACTGTAGACCAAATTGAAAACGAAGAACTGATCCAGCTCAACCTTCAGTACAACATGGCTCTTCTAATCGCCATTGCATTTATGACCTTGCTAATTATGTCCATTTCCTTTTGCAAAGAATACAGAATATTCCGGAATGAGCACAATAATGGTACTTAATCTAGACTATCAAGCTCAATTAATTAAATATGATTCTATTCCAGGCTGGTATAGTACCGGAGCCTTCCTTCTGGCCAAGAACCTGGTGGACACAATGCCCCAGTTCTTTATTATTGCCATATTTTGCTGGATTATTAACCTATACTCCGATCCAAAAATCTATTTTCTCTATTATTTCATGAATTTCTTCATAATTCTGTGCACACATAGTGTCGCACAAATAGGAGCTCTAATCTCACCGGAAAACACCAAGATATCAGTAATCCTGTCCCTGTTCTTTCACTGTTTGGCAATCCTTCTGGGAAACCATATTTTCCCGATAAAACACTTCCATTACTCTCTTCAGACACTGAGTTCGTTATCTTATATAAGATTAGGCTTTGAATCACTTCTTATAATAATCTATGGCTTCGATCGCTGTCCTAAAGACCAGATCTCAGGTGTTTTATACACTCATGGGTTGGAAAGCCGGGACTTTTGGCCAAAAATCTTTAGCCTGATAATAGTGACTGGAGCATTTAAATTGATCACTTTATTCGTACTACTTTTTAGGACAAGCTTCTCAATTCAAGTGATGGACAATAGCAAGAACATTGATAGGATCAAAGAGGAACATCTTGGTGATATTATCCATATTAAAAATATCACAATTTGAGTCATGCAAATTATAATAAATTTTAATAAGTTTAATTTTATCTTTTTATGTCTTCCATTTTAATTGATCTATTTTTTCTCGCAATAAAAGTATCAAGTTTAATTATTAAGCATTTTTATTATAGGTTTTGAATACAATCAAAAACATTACAACAAGATAATATAATTTACCCCTTATATACCCCTTATATCCAAGATTAGTCATGATAATTCATTTTCATTGAAATCAATTTTAGAAGAGACATTTTTTTTCATCAAAAGTTGTGATTTTGATCTTGCTCAATCTCTGGGGATTGAGTTATGATTTGACCAACAAATTGGTTTTGCCAATAGTTTCTACTTTAGTATAAACACTTCGGTAACCTTAAAAGTGAACATGATAGATATTGCCATCAGCTGGAATTAATTAACTTTATGAGCTAGCTTGTCAATAACAAGATTTAAAAATGTACCTTATAAAATACATCTTGATCCCAAAGGAATAAATTTCCGCAATAAAAGCCCACTGTTCGCATTGAAAATATTTCAGCAAGTTGCATTTTCATTGGAAAGGAATAAAATAATTTATTACCAATAATTAACAGTAATTTTATAAACCTTTATTTCAAACTTGGTGATTCTATTCATAGAGAATTTGAAGATAAACTTCCTGATTATTTTGATTGTTTTATTAGCTTCTTGGTGAATTTTTATGCAACAAATATTCAGGAACAATATGTAAATACTGAACGTAATACTTATGACCAAGATAAATATAAACATCATGAGGTTTTCACCGAATGCTATTTGATTGATAAAATTCGCCGATTGAGTTGAAATGAAAACCAGTTGAATGAGCAGGTATTTTGACCAGAATTCGTTCTCCTCTTTCACTTGTTTATGGATTTTGAATATTCGGGTAATTATTCGGATTAATTGCCACTCAATCAGTGGTTTCGGTAATACTTTTGTCGACAACTCTTTGAGTCTTAAGTTTTCGGCTTTTAATTGGAGTTTCAGTTTATAAGACATTAAACAGAAGTAAAAGAAATTTAAAAAATTTAAAAGAAGAGTTGAGGCCCACGATATGCTTGCTATTGTCCAAAATACCCCGAATAAAAAATATTCAATAGTATTTGCACTCAAAACAAGTGAAACGAAGACCAGAAGCGGAAAACTGAATATTATGTAAAATTCAAATATTGTTTCCATCAAAGTATAAGACTTTTGATTAATCTGTCGTAAATTACCCTCACTATTTCTAAAATTAATTTTCATTGGAAATTTACCATGTCTATAATAGAGATAATGTAAAAATCTAACGGACATGGCTTGAATTCCACCCACAATTGCTATTATATTCCAAACTGGTTTGAATGACCAGTTATATGCAATATCACCTAATTTATGGCTTATTTCTTGATTATTCAAAACGAGAGACGTTATATCTCGCGCAAGAAATATGGCCAAGAAAATATTCGACAGTTTCTTATTGTGAAAGAATATGAATTTAATTTGATCATGGTGAAAATAAGAGACTCCAGTTTGTGAGCCATACATACAAATGTATTGAATACACATTTCTATAAAATTCAGTCTTTCGTATAATTTCTCCATTTTTTTAGACTTTTGTTGAAAACAAAAGATAAATTTCAAACAAAATTCTAGTTAAGGTAAACACCAGTTTGCGTGTGTCTGTGCTAGCTTATCTATTTGTTCTTATTTAAAGTACAAGTATGAAAACGGAAATATCGATTAATCGATGAATAGTTTATTTGAATAAACATTTTAAAGTTATCATTAAAATTATTTTTATATTTGAATTCGAAATAATAACATGAAAATTGTTGTTGCTAGTTATTTGGTTCGAAATTTCATACAATTTATCCATTTTTTCAATGGTTTTCCACAAAAATATAAAAGTTCATGAAATCTGATATATAATTGGCCTTATTTTAAATGAATTTATGAAATTGGAAATATTTTAAGGATAAATCGATGAATAAAAATTAGTATAAATTTTTTTAAAAATAGCATTAAATGTATCTTTAAGTTGATTTTAAAATTAGATTTTTAAACATAATAATTGTTCATGGTCACTATTCTTTTCATAAAACACAATATCTAATATTGATTGCTTATTCTGAATATTCACAAATTTGTTTAAAAATAATTAAACTTGGAAACAAATTTTAAAAAAAAATATCATAAGAAACGATTTATTTTCATACTTGTACAGTATAACTCGAATTTATCTATTACGGTTTTAACTCGCTTATAACTGAAATGTTTTGGTGCACCTGCCAATTCTAAACAATTCTATACAAATATCTATCATCGAAAATGATCTGGAAATTTCCAAAAGAAATAATCCACGATATAATTATCTAACTCATATGAAATAATTATTCGATAATTAAATTATCACTTAAATTTATGAAAATTAATTGAATTTATAAAATGAAATGGTGTTAATTATAGATAATTTTTCTTATGAAATCATTTAAAATTAGACTTGTGTTGAATTTAATTAATTCTGGTAATGTTTCACGATATTTATTACGCACAGGAAATTTTGTGGTGCTCAATTTTAAAGAGCTTTTTCAATTTGAAGTGTTTATTTACAAATTATTATGATTAAATAATTATTCAACTTGATTTGATTTGTCATTCATCATAAGCAAATTATTATCAAATAAAGCTCTTGGTTCTCTTTCTTTGTGGTGGAAATAAGTGAAAAACATTTGATCCGGTAAATGTCAGACTCAATTAGAAAAAACAGCTAAAAAGAAATATTAAGTAATGATGAATTTGATGAATGGTCATTTGTGTATTGACAATCATTAATTTTTTTTACAGAATCGATAATTCAATAATTATTTGAAACATTTTAAAATTAATATCAAGGTCAATTATTTTTTAAATTTCCACCATTTATTATAGAAGAAGTGGAATTGTTGAACTTAGTTTCTTCATGTGGGCCTAGACTGTTGAGTTAGAAACACATATAAACAATCTTGTTAAATTGATTAAGACTTTGTATATTTTGGGAAAATACCGGAAATTATGGAAATTTTGTTCAAAAGATTAAATTTGATTGAATCTGTATTCAATACATTTCAACGTTTGCCTCACAAACTGGTGTCTCATATTTTCACCATGATCAAATTAAATATAGTTGGTTCTACAATAAAGCATTAATAAACAGTGTGCTCGCTATATTCATCGTTCGTGACATAATATCTCTATTCATGAGTAGTCCAGAAATAAGTTTGTATCTAGGTGATATTGCACATAACTGGAAGTTTAAACCAGTTTGGAATATTTTGATGATCATATCTGGAATAACTGCCTTATCTACCAGGATAGTGCACTATTTCTATTGCAAGCATGGTAATTTTCCAATAAAGTTTGCGAACCCTGTTCATTTAAAAGATATTTCAAGAATCAATGGGAAGCTCTCTTTTTTATTAAAAATTGCAATTTTCTACCTTTTTTATTTCCTGGAATTTAATTTTATGATTTTGCACTTCATTACTTTGGTTTTAATTGTTCCCGATTTTAAATTCTTGATAATCAGGGTCTTTGTGACAATAATATCTCCCTCATGGGGTTCATCGATTGCAACAAATATTGTATTGAATTTGTTTTACTTCTGTTTAATGTCTTATAAACTGAAACTTCAATTAAAAGTCGAAAACTTAAGACTCAAAGAG
>JAQIXD010001377.1:0-15424 GCA_034699985.1 Minunthozetes semirufus
TGAGATATTCAAATTTATGTGATTTTTATTTTTATTTCACCAAGGACAAATAACTGATTTTTCGAAAAAACAATTTTTTTTATGCACTAGTTATCTTTTTATTCTCTTTTATTTTTCACCAAAAAAAATTGAAAATATAGCACTTACATTAAATTACAAATCCCATTTACTACTAAATGTTGACTCAGCCCTTACAATATTGTTAGTGTGTGTTGGTAACGTATAGTTTAGTAGATCTGTATGTTTTAAAAATATAGTTTTACATTACTTACAGTAACTTATAAGTTGAACATTCCTCACGAAATTCAATTAAAGTCACGAACGTATGCTCTTATAAGATATAGAAAAATAAATAAATACACGCTTTTAATACAAATTGATTCAAATTATAAATAATGACAATTAGATCAAATCTAATGAGTTAAATTGATTAATCATTGTAGTAATGAAGAGCTTATCAATGTTACGAAGACACGTTCAGATGAGGACTATCTGCAGCCAATAATTTTTATTCGACTAATAAGTGAAATGAAATCTCTTTAAATGAATAATTGATTAAAACAATTGTTAGACATAATTGAACTGCAATTCAATGAAGTGAAACAAACTTTGCGTCAAATTCTCAATTAATGTGTGCAGAGAAACTCAATGTAAAGGTTTCACACTATTTCTCTCTTTTTTCCTAACATTTCTATCGAGTAGATAAAGGAAGAATCATAAATGAATACATAATTTTATTTGTAAAAATCTACAACTTATAAACTCATAACTACATTACCACATATAATAAGTCCAATTTTTATACTTTATTATTATTATATAAGTTATATTCTGAATATAAGGCTTATATAAATTGTATTTCAATGCAATAATTCTGTATATTAAACCATTGTATAGATTCTATAGTGTATTATAGGCTACTATTATACCTGTAGATAGTATTAATTCAATGGATTGTTTCATTCTATAGATTCTATAAATTTGAAACAATAAATACAATGAATGTATGCTTTCATCAAATGTTCAAAAGTGTAGTAAAAAAATTCTTATCAAAAGTTATCGATCAGATATTCCTAGTTTTGTTTGTTCTCTATAACACAGATGTGATTCCATTAATTCAATTGAATGTCAAATTGACTAATGGCTGAGCGTTACTACAGAATTGAGTTTAAAATTTATTAAATAGACTTTATTTTGATGACACTATTCTTATGAAAATCCCTTTTAAGTATAATTTTGAGTTCTTCAAACACAATTCAAAGAAATATAGCGATCATATATCACTATAAATGAGCAAACAATTCAAATCAATAATAAAATAGTAAAAGTTGATGGATGAGCTTACGATGAAAAACTTCTGCATAAATATAAAAACAGGTTTTGGGATAAATTAAAGCGATTCTGTGCTATGAGAGTCTGTCTCTCTATCTTTCTATATCTAACAACAGGAAGGGCTGATCCAAAACCAGAGACAATAGTATTGGAAACAAAACGAATCCAATGCTAGAGTTTATGCTGAGTTGACGTGAATTATGTAACGTATTATATGAATGGGACGGGAATGTGGTGATGATGTCAGACAGTTATGGCTCGACATTGGACTGAATCTATGAAAACGAAATGATAACAAAAATGGGAGTGAATTCAGATATGAGTTTATAATCATATAATAACTGATATAATGACTGATAGTTTCATTTAAAATAATGTTTAAATGCATTCCTCTGTTCCGGGGATGCAATCGTCACATCGAATACATCGACAAAAGACACTGCAGTTTACCCAATATCCCCGACGATGTCCTCCGATACACCCGAACGCTCGAAGAACTCTTTCTCGACGCCAATCATATCCGGGAATTACCAAAAGTAACCATAAGTTGTTTGCCTACACCCAGAGCGTAGTTTCACCCCTCTCTACCTAATAACCCATCGCTAATGAATATCTGTGGGATTGTGGTCACTAATTGCCCAAACAGACCAAATAAAGGCTCAAATTGAGCTCAAATTGAAAGCGCAACAACTGGTCGACCACCGCCTCTGACATTCATTATCTGTTTATTTATTTAAAATTTGATCCAAAAGTTTATTTTAAAAACATTTTTATGGTTTTCTCTTCTCTTTTGGTTTAATTAATCACTTTTTGTATCGTTTTTAGGGTTTATTTCGTTTAACAAAACTGAGGCGTTTGAGTCTATCAGACAATGAGATCTGTAGATTACCACAAGATATCGCAAATCTTATTAATTTGGTTGAGTTAGACATCAGTAAGAATGACGTCCCAGAGATTCCTGAAAACATCAAATATCTTAAGTATCTTCAAATCGCAGACTTTAGTTCAAATCCGTTACAAATGTGAGTCCTTTTGACAATAAATCGAAGAAATTTCGGTTTAAATCAAACTTTTTTTTGTCCTTAAAATTGATTCTAAAATATTTCAACTAAAATATCTCAACTGTTGACAGACTTCCGACAGGGTTTTCACAGCTCCGGAACCTGACATCTCTGGCACTGAACGACATATCTTTGCAACAGTTGCCCAACGATTTCGGTTCTCTTAATAATTTAGAATCACTTGAGTTAAGAGAAAATCTATTAAAAACACTTCCACCGAGTGTTTCATTTCTGGTTAAATTGGAAAGACTCGACTTAGGATCAAATGATATCGAAGAGTTGCCTGAAGTTATCGGCCAAATGCCAAAACTTCAAGAACTGTGGCTCGACTGCAATGAGTTGAGTACATTACCCAAAGAAATCGGACAATTGAGGCGATTGACGTGTCTTGACGTCAGTGAGAATCGTTTGGAGTATTTGCCCGAAGAAATCGCTGGTTTGGAGAGTCTAACAGATTTGCATTTATCACAAAACTGTTTAGAAACTCTTCCCGACGGAACCGGACAGTTGTCTAAACTAATGATACTGAAAGTGGACCAAAATCGACTCCTTTCTCTCAATCCGACAATCGGTGGCTGTTCTGCACTCCAAGAGCTGATATTAACGGAGAATATGTTATCAGAGTTACCGCCAACGATCGGAAATCTGATCCATTTGACGAACTTTAATGTGGATCGAAATCAATTGGAAGAATTGCCGCCACAAATCGGAAATCTAACAAAATTGGGTGTCCTTTCATTGCGTGACAATCGCCTGACATATCTGCCGGTAGAGATCGGCCAACTCAGGGATCTAAGGGTTTTCGACGTGTCTGGCAATCGGCTCAATCACTTGCCGTACACCATAACTGCCTTAAACCTGAAGGCTCTCTGGTTGGCAGAGAACCAGTCGCAGCCTCTCCTCAAGTTTCAGACAGACTATGACGAGCAGACCCGACAAAAAGTGTTGACTTGTTTTCTATTACCACAACAAGAATATAATCCCGATATTTCCCGATTAGGTATGTGTACTGTGTTTTGCATAAACCTTTCCAAACATATTGTGTTTCAATTGATTTTATAATTACTTTTATTTATGTATTTCTCGTTTTGGAAATTCGATTCTTTTCCCAAACGACTGTTTTTTTCCCTTAATTTCATAATTTATTGCATTCTTTGAGTTCACAAATGAATCGTTTAGTTCTGTATTCAGTGATTCCGCTCTAACCTTGACTTTTATCAATAAGATAACTATGGAATGAGAAGAGCGCTGAATAATGACTCAAATCACACACTTTTAATGTTTAAATCATTTGTTATTTATTTATGTTTCGATACTTTATCTCAATTTTATCTCTCATTTAATACTTGTTTTTAGTTTTATTGTTTCAAAACTTATTGTCAGAGAATTTAAGTAAAAAGTGATTCGAAATTCATATTTTACAGAAACTCTTGTGGACAACAGTCTCGAGAGGGCCAACAGCATCAATTGGGATCAGCCCCGACAGTCTGCAGTCAAATTTGCTGAGGCCAGTGATGACGAAGAAAGAAGTGAACCCATTGTGAACACCGCTGTTATCGATAATTTGAATTTTGTTCGACACGACACTCCCCATCCCAGAGAGCTTAAGGCCAGACATCAAAAACTGTTTGCACAGCGAGAGAATAGTAAAGACCAGTCATCTGATGATAATAAAGAAAATGCGACCAAAGATGTGACGCAAACACAAAATAATACGAATTACAGCAATAATTCCGTCCAAACGTCACATCAACGCAATAGCACCGCATCCACAGAATCGGCTGAATCTTACGCCTCTTCTGTTATCGTCAAAAGTGATTCAGAAATAGCGGCCGAACAGCAGCAGGAAATGGATATCAGCAAAAGGGGACAACAATTCAACGAATCAGAGATCGACTCAAAGCCAACAAAAGCTAATATTACTTCTTCGGAGTCTGGAAGTGACCATTACTTGAATCAGGACAACAAACACGTAGGCTTTTCCGGCTTTGAAGAAGAGAATGAAATTCCAGATGAAGACGAAGAGGATAGACCCGAGTGGCACAACAAACTCCATCGAAGGGATACTCCTCATCACCTAAAGAACAAAAGAATTCATACGACTAAAGATGAACAGCAAAGGGTGGCCTCAATTTTAGCCGAAGCAATGAGAAATAAAGAGCACAACCCTTTGCAACAGACCTCATCCCGAGGAGGGGAAAGCCTGAGTGCGGGCGATAATGAATCCCTTCGAACGGTATCTTCAGTATCAAACGCCGCTCCGTCTATATCACAGCTCAGCTCTAATAGTAATTTAGAGTTCATTCAAATGCAAATGATTGTGAGGAGGACTGGTGGAGGGCTCGGACTCAGTATTGCTGGCGGTTTGGGATCCTCTCCTTATAAGGGAGACGATGAGGGAATTTTTGTGTCCCGAATCACCGAAGGAGGTCCAGCAGACTCTGCCGGCCTTCGAGTGGGAGATAAAATTTTATCCATAAATGGAGTCGATTTCACAGAAATAGATCACTATAAGGCTGTCGACACTCTAAAGACAGCCGGATATGAGTTCGTTGCTGTCGTTGTGAGAGAAGTTCCTCTCAAACAGAGTTCAGTGCAAAATGTTTCGGTCGAAAAAGAGAGCCAAAGGTCTCCCGTGAAGTCTCCGCAGCCAACGGCCCGACAAAATGGAGACATCGTTTCCCCGACGGCCAACACTAGGAAAACATCGTTACCACAAACACCTGATTTCGATCTTAAGCGACAAATCATTTATACGACTCTTATTCGAGACCAAAACGGGTTGGGCTTCAGTATCGCAGGTGGTGTTGGCGGCACCCCTTTCAAAGATGGCTCCGACAGTATTCATATATCGCGTATCGCTGAGGGAGGAGCTGCAGATCGTGACGGAAAGCTAATTGTCGGCGATCGCGTCCTTTCTATTAATGGGGTTGAAGTTGAGAAGCTTCGACACGAACAGGTGGTGTCAATGTTGACCGGACACGAGAGGTTTGTCAGACTTGTCGTTGAAAGGGAAGGAACTGATGTTATTTCGGGTGAGAAGTCCCCCCGACTCCGCTCTTACTCTGGACTCTATGCCTCCTCTTATATGGCAAACCGGCCCTCATATACCGGATCATATAGAAGACCGACTTTGGGTTCAGTGAGTAGTTTAGGGGGTGACAGTCCGACGTCAGCACCCGTCACACCTACAGCCACTTATTCGCCATCTTCTCGACCGACACATTCTATATATACAAAACTTCCGGGTCTTCGGAACGATGTTGTGATGAGCAGTCAATCGAGTGCTACTCTTCCCAACAATCACTCATTCAGTGCCTCTTCTGCAACAAATCCATCCCATATGTCCAGAAGTGCCTCTTCAACACTCGACCGAAATGGTATGCTTTACGTGAATCCTTTGAGATCAGGGTTTAAGAGTTGTTGTGTTATCCCTAATCAGGTGCCAAACTGTTGTCCTCATCAACAAGTGATGGTCCACTTCTAAGTGTAACCATTCAAAAGCCAGAGCTGGTGTCAAAGTTTGACTGTCCATTAGAAGCACAATTCCCACCCGCGCCCACATCTGCGGGTCTTTTCACTGAAGTAATCACTAAAACAACGTATACTGAGAATGTTGTGACCAGAGTTACCAATAATGTCCTCTCTTTACCGCCCATTGAAGAGACAGTAACTCTCGTTAAATCTGAGGGACCTCTTGGTCTCAGTATAATTGGAGGCTCAGGTAATGTTTTTTTTGAATTGTCCTTAAAATTGTTATTACATTTATTAATATGTGTTAATCAATGGATCAGATCATTCATGTCATCCGTTCGGTGGGAGCGAACCCGGAATTTTCGTTTCGAAAGTGAGTCATATTTATAAACTATTTGTGAATATTTGTCTTATTATATGTGTTGTGTTGTGTGATAGGTTGTGACCGGTGGTCTCGCGTCCCGAACCGGCAAAATACGTATTGGGGACCGACTCATTGCCGTTAATGGCGTCGATGTTTCAAAAACGACGCATCATGAAGCGGTCGATGCATTACAAAAGACTGTTAAAGAGCTGAGTCTTACCATAAGACACGAACCTCTACCAATAGGATGGAAGGTTTGCATCAATTGTTACCTGTTATTCCTCTCAACTATTCCTTAATCCAAACTTAAGCCTCTTTTTATAACTGTTCTGATATTAAAACTAATAAAATCTTTGTCTCGACTGCACTACCGTTCCTAAAGTGTTGGCCAATCGATGTGAGAGTAAGAAAGATATTCTCTAATGCTTTCAACTTTTTGTTCGGTTTTGCATTCAATCAGTTTTTGTTTCGTTTCTTTTGTTTCATTTGTTTTCTGTTTTTGTATTAATTTTAATTCAATTCGTTATTCAATTAATTAATTAATTTTAACGGTTTTCAGGAATTGATTATTCATAAGTTGCCCACAGAAAAGCTCGGTATGAATGTGAAGGGAGGCGCCACTGGACAGCCAGGAAATCCATTTGATAAAGACGATGAGGGAGTTTTTATCTCAAAAATCAATGGTAATGGGGCCGCAGCCAGAGATGGACGACTCAGACCCGGAATGAGAATCATCGAAGTAAATGAAGCCTCTTTACTAGGAGCCACTCATCAGCAGGCGGTCCACGCCTTAAGAAATGCGGGAAATAAAATTGTTTTATTAGTTTGTGACGGTTATGAGCCCTCAGATGTCTCAAAGAGAAGTTCAAATATTGCTGAGACCCCGACCCCCACATCACCAACGAGTAGGAGTTTTAAGTCATTTTCATCTGTGGATAAAGAAGATGACGATGTCTTCACTTCGACACCAAAAGCAGCCGAACGTAAGACTACAGCCAGTAATGAATCACTAAAACAAAGAGAAGCGAGTTTTGAGTCACTTAAGAACCAGTCATCGGTTGTGACCACTAATGCTGTCGTTAATAATACCGAAGAGAATGTCATAAATGAGACTAAAAAAGTTGACCAGAAAGTGATGGATGTAATGAAAGCCGCCGAACAGTTGACTAAATCGACAACAAATGCTTTCTCTTCTCAGACAAACAGTTCTAAAGAACAAAAGACAACGACTGTTATAATGAAGAAGCATAACGTCAATACTGGTGTTCCTGCTGTACAACAGGCCACTACCGTAAGCTCATTCTCTTCTTATTCTTTGTTTTGAACAATAAGTTCTTCGAATATTAAATACTTTTTATTTATTTCTTTAATCTAATAATCGATTCTTTCCAAACTTCTTATCCGTTCCATACCTGTCCAGAGATGAGTCTTAAGAATCTAATTGATGTAATAAATTTCAACTCTTTTGTCATAAATGGGTTCTCAAACGAACTCCGGGTTATTACTGAAACAATTTGTGAAAGTACTGAAACAGTTATCATCTCTTCAAATGAGCTTTTTTTGTGCAATCGATGGACTAATGGTTTTTACTCTCAATTAATATATATTTTTTCAAACTCTTAGACAATTAATTGATAAAACTTTTGAAATCTATTTATTTATTTAATTAATTTGTTTAACAAAATGCATGAAAAAACCCATTAAAAGGTTTCACTTGAAATGAATGACAAATATTTTAAAAATAATAATAGACTTAAAGAATGTTTTCTTTTCTCTTCTTTTGACTAATATTTTATTTTTTTACTACGATTTTGTGTTTAGTTTTGCTTATAATTTGTGAATGATTTTAATCCATAGCCTCCTGTGTCTGTGCGAGTTAACACCAAAAGCCCAGTCCTTTCGACGCCTTCACGCTCTCCAACCCCTTCCCCTTCTGTGTCGCGATCATCGACTCCAATCAAAACGAGAACCCCATCACCTGTTTTGAGAATAACACCAAATAAGAGTTCACCAAAAACTGGAGAAGACAGTCCTATGCTGGACCCCTACCAGAATTCCAGAATACCGGGCGCTAAACCTCCCAAACCGGACAAACCTCCAAAGCCTAGGAATTTACTGCTAATGACTCAGAAAAGTAATGAATCGCCCGAATGGTTGACTTTCAGTGAAAAGAAGCGTCGATTTGAAGAGGGATCTAAAAATACTACAGAAACCACTTCCACTCAGAAGAATGAATCCTATTCTGAGAGCAAAAGATTTAGTTATCTTTCGGCCGACGAACTCGAAAAACTAAAAGAAGAAGAGGCAAAGAAATTGGCCTCTCTTTCTGAAGATCAAATCAAATCAATGATGAATGCAGGAGAAGAGGAAGACGACGAGGAAGCCTTCGATCACTTCATGTCTGAAGAAAGTTCTGAAGTGATTGATTCAGACAATCAAAGAGTGTTTAGAACAGCAAAAGCTGAGCGACGTTACAAAGAAAGAATCAAAAAGAGTGGTTTCGATCTCGACATCGAGTTTGAAGAACAACTCAAGAATTTAACGCCTAATCAGAGGCGAGCCCTCGAAGCAGAGAAAAGAGCCCTTTGGCGTCAGGCGAGACTCAAATCACTGGAAGACGACGCTATGAGAGCACAAATGGTTATGGCAAAGGTCAAGGAAATGAGTGAACAGATGGAGGCCCGACCCGTCTCTCCCAAAATGCAAGTCATCGATATTGACATCGATGTCGACAATTCCAATGGTATTAAACAATAGATTATTATTATAATTATATAATGAGTTATAATTTATAAACTAATTATTGTTTTAATTGTTAAGAAAAGTCCAATCGGAGCACTTCCGGCAGTGATATCTCGCCATTGAGTAATAGCAGTGATTCCTCGCATCCATACCATAGGACGACAGAGCAGTCTCAGAGCGAATCCACAGAAAAGACATCGCAGAAGACAACGATTCACTAAAAACACTTAAAATTAGATTTGAATATATTTTTCTGAAATCAAAGACTAAATACAAAACAAATTCATTTGATTTTCACTTTAATTTAGAGCAATATTTACACCGAATCTGATCATTATTTATGGAATTTTAAGGAAAACCTCTTTCTCTCTGAGTTTTGAGCTCTACTTAACCAAAACCACAACATTTTTAGTGTTTTCCCAAAGCTTTTGATTCCAATAATTATTTTAGATTTTTATAAAATTTTAGTTATTTTTTTAATTCAATAATTCGTTTGCATTGAAAATGGTTTTAATTTTAATATATATTTTTAGAACAAATCTATGATTTTATTCTGTGCAGCAATTCTTCCATTTGCAGCTCTTTTTTTCCCAATTAATGTGTTATTTCGGTTGCATTTTATATATTAATAATTATTTCAATTAAAATATTCGATTATTTTTCGCACTTTTGATGTTTTAAAGCCATTCTTATGTCAGATGTGTTTCGATTTCGACATTACTTTTGAAAAGTGTTTATATTATGAAAGAAACGTTAGTTTTTCATATCTTTCGAAAACATTGAATTTGTATTAAAAAACATTTATTTCACGCCATTTGTTATACGATTGCTTCTAATTATTATGAAAACCCATTAAAAACGAACACATTTTAATTGCTGTGATTTCTCACTGTTTGCTAATTAAGAGAAAATTATGAGAAAAACTCTAATAAAACGATTTAATCAAAAATTGTTCGAAAAAATGTTTTAATTCATTTTTAATACAATTATTGCGAAAATAAATCAATTGATTTAAAGGCAAGCGATGGAGACATGAATTCCGTATTTATTTTAAATAAAAATTTGATTAAAAGAATAAAATTTTATTTAAATTTATTAATCGATAATTATTTCCAATAGAATCACAAGAATTCGGATTTTGTAGAGTTTTTGTACGTTCTCTTCCATATATCGCACAGACATACAGTTGAGTGAAATCTATAGAAGATTGTGAGTGGCATTGTCACATGGGTTATTATAGTCCAGGCCCAGAATCTATCCAATCATAATACAATATTAAATTAATTAATGTAATACTCTTTTAAATTTAAAAATAATAGTTTTAATCATAATTTTATGAAAAACGGATTTTCCGGGACTTCCGCTAATCATTGCTGAAAATATCGACATTTTTCAAAAGTCTTCCAAAATTCTGAGGGAAAGGCGGTTTCGAACTTCTCAAACTCAGGTTCTTTGGCTAAACCTTCTCCTTGGTTATACCTCAGAGAAACTATATTTTCATATAAAGGAAATGTTTAATTGAGTTTTGTTTACTCATTTACTCTCTCTTTAGTTAAATATTAAATTTATTTACAATCGATTAAAGATTAAGTGTTTTCCTATTATTTCCTAATATTTGAGATGAATTGTAGGGGAAGACAGTCTATTGGTTTAGTTTTTATTATGATTAGAAACATTGTTTACCCATAAAAATGCATTTGAACCGGATTAGAATCAGCTCTTCTGGTCTCCAAAGTATTGATGGCCCACATCGCGAAATTGCACACCAATAGGAATGTGACCATTTCTCGCCCCGGCTTTCGCCTCATCTATTCATAGATTTAATTAATAATTAATTATTTTTCAATTATTTGGAAAAAAAAGTATCAGTTTTTGTTTTCATTATTGAAATTTGATGATTTGATCAAATGGTGGTGATAGTGATGGCCGTTGTTTGTCAAAAGAGAACAAATAATTTATTGCATAATATCAGTAATTATTTGTAAATAAATACTAAGATTATATCATTTATAAGAATATATTGAGTTAAGATAAAAGTGTTATTAAATGACAGTCATTTGAATAATGGAATAATTTTGGAAATTTTGGGATAAAAATAACTTTAATAAAATTAATTGAAGTAAAAGTCATTCAATTGATATTTGACTTCAATAATATTGAGGAATAACAATAGTAATCATCAAAATAAGTGATAAATATTTTGATAAATAGGAATATTCGAGTAAATAATTAATTGAAAACAAGTTATGCAATAAATTCTCTTCCGATTCGAGGAATAAATGTTAAACATTGGAATCAATTACTAAAAATAATTTAAAACAATTCAATCGGTTGTTATATAATATATAAAAATAACTCAATTTGTGTAAAATTATATGACTTTTGTATAAATTGGTCCTAAAATTGAAAGGAAATCAAATGACAAGTCATGACATTTATTTATATCCAACACAATCTATTTATAATTGAACTAAACGTCAATTATTCTCAAAATTGAATTATTGATAAAATTCTTTAATATTATTATATTTTTCTGCGAAAGTCTGTCATTAGAAGCAGATATCTATTGAATTATTGATTTTAATTAATTACTAATTTATTAGTGAATCAATTCAACCATTATATGTCTAAATTACAGTATAAGCAGTCATTGAATCAAATGATATTAATTGAATGAAAGTGCGACAAATGTCAAACACATGAGTGACATAACACATACCTGTTCAGTAGTTGAAGCATATCGTCTGGAGGCGTCCAAAATGAATATTGTCTGAAGTGTAGCCTGAATGAGACAGGCCAATGCATTAATAAGCACTAATCGGGTATTTTGTTGCAAATTGAAAAACTGAGCCCCGATTATGGAAAACATGGTAAATATGTAAAGACCTATTTGTGCTACAATTAGTAGAATATTATCCAATTCTACATTTCTGTGCCGATTATATCGCAATTCCCGAACCTATTGGTAGTTAAGAAACAATTAGAGACAACAATTCCTATTAATTATTAAATACCAAATAGTTTTCAAATCAATTCTGAATTATTACAAAAATTCTTGCGATTTGGACTGACCTGAAAGAGTGCAATGAGACAGGCGATAGCGTTAATGCAATAAATAAATAGTTCGATGATATGTGCCTGGAGTACTGCCAAATGTCTAAACTGAGGCTTTTTTATGAACACAAAGAATAATATCAATGATATTATGCAAATCACTAATAAAAATATTCCAGTGAATAATCCTTTGTGTGCTTTGGCACAGTCCACCTGTATATCAATAAATGTCATTCAAATTTAGATAATTGATTAAACAAATATCAAATCCATTAATGATTATTAAACTAATCATTGATTAATCTATACTTTTAAATGTATTATTGGATTATTAGATGTATTTTCATAAGATTTTGATATTTCTTTTAATTGATTCAAAGAATTTTGTTCTAAAAAAAGATTTAATTAAAACCTTTTTCGTGATTTTTCGATAATTTTTGAGAATTACCTGATAGTGGTGTTTGAGATGATGTGAGTGCACTATAGTTGTACTCGTCATTGAATTTCTATGCTGTGCTCTACTGTTCCTTAGATTTGATTTTCCACTGAATCCAAGACAGAAATCAATGAAAAATATAATGAAAAACAAATTCAATAATATTCTTATGATTACTCTTTGAGTGAAGCAATGAATCACTGATTTATTGAATAACAACCAAAGAATAGAACTTTTCTTTGGATTCATTGAATTCTTTATTCAATTATCTTTAGTTAAATAAAATTGAATAAATACCTGTCTTCTACTCCTTTCCACATAATATAGAGAATAGCTGCACAAATGAGACTGTATTCAATAGTACAGGGGAACAGGAACTGGGAGGCATCACGTACTAACTCTCCTATTATGTTAGAGCGACGACACTCTCCGTGAGTCATATGGAGTTCGGCTAAACTTCGTTTTGTAATTTGATGGTTAGTTTGAAGTCCAGATGGAAACGAAGGTCCGATTGATTCCAAATAGTCTTCAGATATTTCTTCTACGACATCATCGACGTGTTCCCACGCGATAGAAAAGTCTGGCATTAATTCAGTGGTGTTTGGATTGACTATAACCATGATTTGGTGTTTTGTCTCTTGTATGAGGACATGGAGCCAAACACATATATTGGTTGCAATCATATGCATTAAACCAAATCTTGCTGTCAATAAACAGACCATTATTTCATTAGATTTTCCTTCAGTTACCAGATTTACAACAAATGATTAATTGAAAGGATTTGAGGACTGTCTCAGTGTCACAGTGAGGTAGTGTCTCACAAATGTTTTAATCATATTATTTATACATAATGTTAACCTCAATAAGAAATGAATTGAAGACAAATACAAACATTAGAGACAAAACACTCACTATAATTGATTGAAATAAAAAAATCAGACTTGAATTGAATGATGAGCTGATGACTAGAAAAAGTTAAGACCTTTTCAGACATTTGAGAAAACTAACTATCATTGAATACAGAATCGACTGAATGTGTACTGAATTTGTTGGAAATAATTTCAAAGAAATTTGTGGCAAAACATTGGATAAAGAAAGGATTTGATTAAACGTTTGCCAAACTATTGGTGAATTCATTATAATAATGAATACATAAAATAATTATTAATTGCTTTGAATGTAAATCATATGAATAACAGTTTAATAAAGAATTTATGAGAAAATTCCTACTCTTATACGCAAACAGTAATTAATATTATTATAATTATTAGCAATAAATCGAAAATAAATGGGAATTTAAGCGAAACTTTTAGAATAAGGGAATAAAAAAGATATCTCTGAAATATTTTATAAATAATTAATAAATGAGTTATTTCTGACCGATTAGTTTATGTTTTCCGATTATAACTCTTGAATTCATGAAAATGAAATAAAGTTGAATGAAAGTGAAGGCCACGTGAGAGCCAGGAGTAAAGCCATACAAGAAGTTATAGCAATGTTCCTTTGCTGTGTCCAATTCAAAGAATTGTGCGAATTCCAAACCCGAGTAAATCATAGAACCGATACCAAAAGCAACGGCACCTAATCTCAGATAAAAAGAGCCGCATTGAAGTTGTTGGTCATTTCCATAGATATTTCCATCACTGGAGGCATCGCTCGAACTTTTTCGCCCATTTTCTGAATCCGATTCAACCGATTGAAAGGTTCGCTTTGGAAGCAGAGAACGCAAAAGTCGCTGGAATATGCCGTAAGGCTTGTTGTGATGTCGATGCAAAAGGAACAGGTATACGAATATGAGGAATAAAATTGAACCCATATATAAGTATAGGTAGAAGCCTTCGTACCATCCAATTGGTATTCTGTGTGATATTACTTCAGCCATCGGAAAACAAACCCCTGAAAAGTGATAAAATACTAGAATTCAGAGCCAAAATCATTTCAGACTATTTTTCGGGTGATTTTGCAATTCATAAGAATTTGTTCTGCATTTTGAGAACAACTCTTACATTACTTTTGCATTAAAAATATGTAATAATTTTATGTAAATATAATATTATTTGAATGAAAAATATTTGCAAACCTATTACGACGAGTACTTTGCAATAGAGAGCACTTAAGACAGAGGTCATACCATCGACAGCATCAGAATGTTTTCTCAGGGCTTGTATCGACAACTTATGGGTCTCCTCTTCGATCAATTGAGACTTTTTTCTATTGCTTTCGATTACAATTCGGTTTAAATCGAAATAATTTGGTGGAGAAATGCTATTATCAATCGGTGACGACAAACGGTTCAGACTTTTCTTTCGCTCTTTCGTCACATTCCTTACACTAAGAGCACCAATACTTCGCTCAGAATTGAATGAATTGCTTCGGATTTTCGTCATATTATTAATGTTTAACTCATTTTGATTCACATAATGAGAAACAATTTCACTCGAATTCATTGCTAGTTATCCAAAATATTTAACTAAAGTTTCAAAGAGTAAAGAAAATTCTCCAAAACATCTATCCTTAAGACATAGATCTGAAACTTTTCTTTTATTAAAGTCAAGTATTTTCAGAGCAAAAGATTCACTTCTCTATAGAAACTGAATCATAGATACGATTGAAGTAAACGATTAGACAAACAATACTTAAAACATAAAGAAAATGTTTTCTCAACAAAATTATAGTCTAATAAATGGACCACAAAAATAAAAAAAAGACTTATTTGAAGAGTTGGACAAAACTTAACGACGATACCATCGATCAATAATTGTGACACAACTATATTTAGTACTAAGTATTAGTCAACACATTGAGTACTGAATTCAAAATCTCGGCATTAAATGACTGATTGATAATTGAAAACAAAAAATAAAAACTTTTGCTTTTATTGATCTATAATTAAAAGATAAATCTTGTAATCGACTAAAGTTTTATCAATTTTTTTGAGAACAAAAACTTAATTTAAATGTC
>JAQIXD010001378.1:0-15418 GCA_034699985.1 Minunthozetes semirufus
TTTAGTTAAATTTTACAAATTTACTTATTTAAATTATCAAGCAAACTTGGTAACAGTTCAATGGGCCAGACCTGTAATTATATCTTTTGTCTGTATTTTCAAAATAATTGGTTCAATAAATGGTTGAATTTTGAGTCATATTTAAGATTAAAATAAAGATTTATTTCAAAAATATTTGAATAAAAAGAATAATTAGATTTAAAAATAAAATTAGTTTCTCACGAATATAATACTCATTTTGAGTCATTTTGAATAATTCTGATCTAAAACTGTGACTGTCATCATGTCATAAGAATGTTGGTGGTGTCGAAGGGGATAATTCAAATTTATCAATCCTTGAGGTCAGAAATTTGGCTAAATTTTCGGTTCAAATCGAGGCTATCCTGAGGAGTCTCCTCTTTGAATGGCGACATAGAAGAAGAAAAGGACGGGACTTATCAATAGAAAGCATTATTAAAATCAGTGAAAATAGATTTGACAACAAATTAGAGATCATATCTCTTGATATCAATGGAATAGAACTCAGAAAATGAATAAAAGATAAAAACATTTAATTAAACTTTGATTTGAAAAATGAGTTAAAAATAAATTTCATTTCAATTATAGAATCATTTGATAAATAAATACATTAATTGATTGAAAGTAAAACAATTTTATACAAAAAACAACTAATCGTTTGAAGTAATTATATTTTTTTGTTTCAAAAGCAAAACATTATTATTATATTGCCTTTGAATTAGTTCTGAGAGCGCCGTCTCTTTGCTCTGTTCAGTGATCTTCTCAACCAATTGACGAATGATTTGTTCGATGTCTTTATCCTCGAATCGGATCAAAAGTGTTAAATGAGATAATATTTCGACAAACAATTGGAGCTGTAATTCGATATCCAATACATTTGCGGCGATTTTGTAACACTTTTTAATGCATTTCATTAATTCTGATTCAATAGTATTGGCCTTAAAGTCACAGAATAGAAGACTTGCGGACAGAATCGCCCGAATCTGGTCCGACTTCTTCACCAGTTTCGCACCGTTTAGACAGCACTGGCTCTTCAGTGGCCGATAGTTGTCTTCCTGTGTGAAACCGATGTCTAGAATTGTGCTGATTATCAGCTGAAGACAGAATAGCTGTGCCTTCGACTCGTGGATCTCCTCTTCGTATATACTGAACGCCTGACTGCAGAAGTCGTAGGCTATGGTCTCCCGATTGTCGACACGGGTTTTGCTCACGTTTTGTGCCGACTGTAGGAACAGTTTTAGACATAATTCCCAACAGTTTTGCGAGTCTTTCATCAATGAAAGAATGGTTTGGTTCACGAATTGGAATATCTTTTGGCACTTCTTCTGCCATTTGGGATCCGCTTCTGTTTCAGACTCTGAGGACTCCGAATATTTGAGCGACAGTTTGAGGGCTTCGAAGATAATCGACGGATATGTATATCGAATACGTTTTGGTCCGCCAGAGGACAGACTTTTGCGGACAGACGTCAACAACAGGTAATAATTGTCTAATTCTGTGCTGTTTTGCATACATTGCGGCAAAAACAAGAAATGAAGGAAACGGGAGAGCAGTTGCTGTTCATCGATAAAGTCCTCATCGTTTTCGTCGACATCCAGTCCTTTGTTTTTGCCATTTATTAATGGATCGCAAATGTCTGACAAAAACACTTCCATTTCTTCGAGAGACAGCTTTTCCGACTCATCCACAGATTCCTCATTAAAGTTGTCTAAAGCGCTGTTAATCAGAGTCAGTGTCACCTCTTTATGCAAATCGTGTGCACAACAGTCCCTCAAAAGGTCCTATTAATGAGTGAATAACAAGAACTTCAGTCAATTGTTCTCAAACTTCAATCTATTCAGTGATTATGGATATGAAAGGGAGGGTATTGACAGTCATAAAAAGATCAACCAAAAGGACAGGCAATTAAGTGAATACATAATTAAATGGAAAGTTAGAAAAAGTGTACAAAATTTTCAATTACTTTATAGGCTTTCAGTTTAAGACTCATTTTTATGGGAAAGAGTCCTCCGCCAGCGCTGGCCTGTGCCCCACTTGTGGCGAAACTGAAGGGCAGTTTCAAAAATTTGAACAATTCTTTGCCCAAATTGCTTCTCAACTGAATTATAGTCTGATTCTTGTCTTTAATGACATTCAAAGCGTTATCGATAACCAGATTAATACTGTCCTCTCGTTTGCTATTATTCGGGATCTTTTTGAGCGAAAAGTTGATGAGTGAGCCCTTCATAAGAATTATGTCTTCAAGAGATATGTCGGTCCGGGTTTGGATTATTTGCGTTATCTGTTGAGCGAATATATCGAACAAATCTGTGGGCAGTTCTATGTCTTTACTCATCGCCAGTCTGTCCACAAAAATGTCAGAATTAATTCATATCTTAAGGTAAGGACAGGGATGTGAAGGACAGGTAATAGGAGAAGAGTAGGCCTTACCTATCGATGAGAGCAATGATAATGTTCTTCACGTTTACGTTTTGAGTCAATTGAGCGCAAGAGTTGAGGAATGGCTGAAGAGTTGCCAAATGAAATTCATCGGGAAATACTTGGATCAGGCATTCCATTAGGTATTCCTGCGCTATACTGTCCCGACAACTGACCACTTGTTCCAGAATTCCGGGTAAAACAACTTTCTTATAGACTTCCAAATCCACTGATTCTAACTGAGATAGTCTGACCAAATTGGTGCCGACCAATAGCCTGAGCTCCAGGCGTTCCTTCTCTCGCCTGTCCTTTTCGCGGGTGTGTCCGATGTGTTGCATTCGGACCCAAAGTTTGTTCATTTCGGCGAAATTCAAGAGAATAAAGTCAATCGAGTCCTGAACACAACCGGGTCTGTCCTCTTTCACGTCACCGGAGGACAGGACCACGTCTTCTGTCACATCAGGCAATACATTACGACAGGACTGGAGTAAGTAATTCCGGAGGAATAGGCCTCGGAGTGGGTGCTGAACACCTTTTCGGCCAAAATAACAAATTCATTGATATATTGTCTTAAGAAATATCTTTGAATGAGTGGACAAACCTCTGCACATCTCAACCAAGTCTTTGAGTATGTCTTTACGACAACCGGGAACTGTCTTCATGTAAACCAATCCGACGGTAATCAAGAGGTAGAGCCGGGGAATGATATTACCGGCGTATTGGACCAACTCATACAAGTCGGCCATTTTGCGGCCCCTCTGGAACTCGTCCAACAAATACATTTCGAGATGTCGTAACTGATCCGTTACCGACATATACAGCTCGTAATAGGACTTCGGCGACAGAAGTGATGTCCGCAACTCAGACAACATATTTGACGCGTGTTTTAACGCTTCCATGAGTTTACCTTTGGATCAGATAAAGACATTACAATCTGAGCTCAAGAATTGTTTTAAAACAATTGGCAAAAGAGATAGTCTTTGAGAAATGATTAAGAGTCGGGAAAATGAAAGGTTCTTAGGATTGAAGTGATTTGATTAAAACCTTTGTCTAAACAGCACTTCATCTGAAATGACTGGACTTTGACGATACCCAACGACTCGTCCAACAGTTTCTCCTGTTGTTCTTCAGTAGGACTGGCTATTGGTGTTGTATTTAACGGCATTTTAAGGCCAATTTGTGTCTCAACTCAATGACAGTCAAATGAATTTCGTGGGAAAATGTCTGTGAATTTGATATTTGTTTTGTTGTTTACACGAGTTTGAGGTGTTTCTCAACTTAAGGAATGATAAAAATGTCAAATATTTCCCCGAATTCAATGGTTTTCACATGAATTTAGGGTTATTTCAGTGAATCCCACGAATATTAATCACTGGTTTTGGGGGTTTTCCGACTGTTTTGTGGAGTCAACTGATATCGGCTTTTGTGAGTCATCTCTAAAATATGTTACGTTAACCGCGTTTTGTGTTCCCCTAAAAGTTTTTCCTTACTTTTCAATCAAAATAAAAACCAAGATTACAAAGAATATCACACATACCATACTAAAAACAACATCAAAAGCAGTTTAGGCTAATAATTATCATCATAAATTAAAAATATATCTGGTAAAAGCACCTAAAATTGAGTTTTAAATAATCTAGTTAAAAATAAGGTGATCTCCCCCTGTGCTCGACATATATTTTAACGTTGTTTGTGGTAAAAGTTAAATGTCTGCGCCATTTTACTTTGAACTGTCAACTTTACTCGACTATAAACAAGTGAACCATAATTATTGATGAAAATTAACCTCCAATTTAGTTGAATAACAGGCCGACGAAGAAGTGTTTTATTCTGTGAAATGTGTGTCCAAAACATAAGACAATTCATATGAAAATCGATGACTACCTGAAGAACAACTTAACCACAATTAGGACAATGTATTCCTCATCCGTGTCGTCGATGAACGCAAGAGATTCGTACGACTTCTACGACTTCGAATTGGAGGAGAACCACAAGAAGTGGAAGAATATATTGCTCTCATCACTGGAACAGATCCAGAAGAAGGTGCACTCAGGCCTCAGAGCCAACTCAGACGCACTCCAATACGTGGAGTGCCTTATCTTAAGACTATTGTCAACACTGATCCACAATCAGCTGAACAGTGTTGCAGATGTCGAGGAACGGGTGCGCCGTCTGTTCCCCTACCCGTTGGACAAGTGGGCCATCTCTAAGGCCAACGAGACTCTGGTCCTCCTGAAGACACATAAGAAACAGAAGAGTCTGACTCCGGATCAGCTGCCGATCCGAATGCCTATCGAACGCATCCATCAGTTGCTTCAGAAGGAAGTCTTCTGCCATAAGATTGATATACAGATCACACAGTATTTGGTGGCAATACTCGAGTACATCGCGGCCGACATCTTTCAATTGGCCGGACATTACGTTAAGAATATAAGACACGAAGAGATCTACTGTCAAGACATTAAGGTATTCATTGATTTGTTTGTGTTGTTGTCTAAGAGTTGTCTTCATTTGATTTAATCCATGAATTTATTGGGTTTTTCCGACTCTTGTTTTGAACGGAATTTTTGTTTTGCATTTGAGTTAAGAAACGATTAGTTTTCGGCTTATTTTCGATTTAATAATCTCTCAAAAGGATAGCCATAACCCCCGCTGAGAGCGCAGACAAGGGTTGGGCTCCAGAACCGGTTATTTGCAAAATAATACGGAATTTAAGACATATTTCTGTCAATAGTTGTCTGAAAACCAAATTTATTGGTCTTTTATCTCATATTTATTGATTGAAAACAAAGACTCTGAGGTCTGGTGTGAGCCCTGCATAGAGAGTCGGCCCCTCTGGCCGTCCCTGCAATCAATCCATAATTAATTGAATTATGAATTCTATACTATTTTTAGACATTTATTTGATTTGATATTACGTTTGATATGTTTTTCGGTTTTAAAACAAATATTTATAACTCTTTTGATTGTAATTCAGATAATGATCTCAATTGGGATCAGTGTTGACGTCTGTTCGGGTAATTGTCAGCTCTTCCTAATAGGCGACACTCCTTTGATGTCAGCCCTTAATAGATATGAGAATTTTGACGCAAATTATAATTTATTTAATCATTTATTTACGAAAAACATTTGCAATCATTTCTAATGTAATCGTAATTCAAATGAGTTATCATTTTCTCCAAACTTTGAGCTCTAAATCAAATGCTTTTTCCCATTAATTGAGTCTTTTGTCGCAAATTTCGGACCAAAAAACCGGGAAATCCATTAATAATCGCATTCTGTTTGAGGTCAGAGATTAGGTCAGAGCCGATAAGCTCTTGGTTTTTCCAAAATGTTACTAATTTTACAAAAATGAAATTAGCTTGCTAAGTTTAAAGATATTAATTCTAAATTCTAGGTAATTACACCATGTTATATGTCATTGCGATTATGCTAAACATTGATAAAAAATGCCAAATACAACATAAAGCCTCTATTACCAAGAATAAAATTAACTTCTTTCCTTATTTTGAAGCAAGGTTATTTTCCGTGAAGTCTGAATAATTAGTCCAGAAGTGGTTGATTTTAAATATTAATGGCGCACAGTCTGGCCGTCCCTTAATTTATTGACTATTCTATTGTGATTTGAGTTTAAATCCTTTCAAATCAAAGATCAGTGAAATATCAGTCTCTGATTGAGTCCAAGAATTGTTTAATCAAATGCTTTAAACCAATGGTTTTAACGCAAATTCAATTGAAATTCAAATTATCTCTTCATTTGAAATTCAAATCATTAGTTATTATCTGTTTTTTAATCATCTCTTTCTGTAATTCTCTTCAGACGTTCAGATCTATTCATTTGATTAATTAAATGGCAGTTAATTATTGATCTGATGTTTGATCTGTTGATATGTCTGACTATTTCAACACTATTTTGAGACTTAAATATAAGACACATAAGAAATGCTGTCCTCCGAGAGTATGCCCACAAAGGAATGTCCAACAGTTGAAAGTATTTATTAAATATTTTTATTATTTATTCAATTCTTTTGATTAATTATTTGTTTACAAATTTCTTTGAGCTCTTCCTTCGCTATTAATCCGTTGTTCTGAGCTATTGGACAGCCATAAGCTGTTCCACAATCAGTGAAGTGTCTGTTATTCAATGATTTTTCAAGAATTCATTGAAAATATTTTTTATGAAAATTTGTTTCACTTTTTCTTCCGATTGAAACCAATATCTAATGACTGATCTAAATGTGTGTCCCTTTTATTCTGTGCGGAATAGGTTGCGATGTGTGCCGACAAAGTCCTGATGGATATGTTTTATCCGGACGAAGACGTGTCCCTCAACAGCAACGTTAGCGAAGACCTCTGCGAACAGAAGAGGCGGACTTCTGTAACGTACGACGAAGTGGTCAAAGATCTGATACACGAAGAGAAACAATTCATACGTGACTTAAATCTTATAATCAAAGTATTTAAGGATCCGTTCGTTAAGACATTACCGCAAAAAGAATTGGAGAAAATCTTCTTCAATATCGACGACATTTACGACTTCTCCGTCAACTTCTTGGGCTCTATTGAGGACGCATTAGAAGTGGCAGAAGACAGCTGTCCAACTGCTGTCGGCTCCTGCTTTGAAGAGCTCGCAGAATGTGCTGAGTTCGATGTCTATGAGAAATATGCACAAGGTGATTTTGTCATTTTCAAATTAATTCTTTCTCTTTAAGTCTGTCCCCCTTTTGTCTATACTTTAATTCATCTTTTGTTTGGGTTTTAAGTCTATATTTTGCCTATAAATTGACCTTTTCTTAAGTCATCCCTTTTAGACATTTAGGAATTGCCATAATTTGATTCCATTCTGAGTGAAATCCACTCTATTTATGCAATGATTTTAATGTTTCAATCAATCGTTTGAATGTTTTCGCAATAGTTTTCGCAATGATTTCTATATTTGTGTTATATTTGTGTTATTTTAATGTAATTTTCGTTCAATTTATGTGTTTTTCTGACAAATATTTCCTGATTTTTATCCTAAATATTGAAAATATTATCACTTTTTGTAATGAATTCATAATTTTTTTGTTTTGAAATTTGAATTAATTTTTTTACTCAAAAACCACTTCTAATAACAGATATAATGTCGAACTCATGTCGAGACCGTCTACACCAGTGTCTGTCCGACCCGTTGGTGGCGTCCACACTGTCGACGACGGGTCACGGCATGATTCTGGCCCTCAAGTATGTGCTCCCGAAGCTGTTGATAGGACCGGTATACCACTGTCTCTCGTATTTCAAATACATCGAACTGTTCAAAGACCTGACCACTTCTGACGAGGACAAGGAGTCGTTCGAACAGGCGGAGGGACTGTTGGCGCCCCTCAAGAACGGACTCGAAAGGGTCTGCAAAAGGAATGCCAGACCAGGTATGTATTGCCAACACTTAGCGCTTAATTCTGTTCCCTATTTTTGTACTAATTTTTCGTTTAATTCGAAGAATTCTTGATTTTTCTCATTTCTATCACTTATTCCTCGAGTATTCAGTTTTCATCAAAATAATTGTGTTTTCGCCTAATCTTTGAATTATTCCAAAAATATTCCTTATATTTGAAATCTATACCAAATGGACTGTTGCTATCGGTGTTTGAGCACAGGGAACACATTGCGCACAATGAGCAGAATGAGCATGTTTAGACATCCATAAGAATTGCCTCCTTTTTACCTTGCTCTTTAAATGCTCTTTATATGACCTCTTCCACGATGGCTTGTGAATTGCACGATTGCACATGCTCATTTGTTGATCTCCTCATTCACGTAAGGTTGCCCCGAGCATATATTCATGGAATGGCCATATCCAAGATAAACTTAAAAATATGCATTTCGAGCAATCGGTCAAATTTAGGAAGAATTCAAAAATGATTTAAAAGTTTGTTTCAATCAATTTTAGCTTAAACTAGCTCTGGTCAGTCTATTTTGAATTGTGCTAATCGTGGTACTGATGATTGTGTAGTGGTAGTAGTGGTGGTCATATTCGATATCGAGTATGTGTAGCGTAAGTCAGTATTTGACGCACAGGTAGTCATGTCTTGATTCATGTGCAGTGCGTCTGAAAGGATGATCGCTGAGCTCATCCTCTTTATTAAAGTGCTATTCTGTGCTCTCATTGATTGAGAAAATCTTTTTTCGTGATTTTTTCCATTCATCCAAATCTTGCTATCGATTGTTGGCAGACATTTACTATAAGACTGTGCTCTGAGAAGTGCTGCGAACCTCCCAACTATGTCTTACAGGCCAACCAAGAAGCTATCAAAGCTAAAGACAAGATTCAAATTGAATTTAAATAATTATTGTAATTATATTAAAAGTAAATGATCTTTGAATTTATCATTAATTAAATAATCCCGGTTTCCACTCTATAATTAATGAGCATGATCATTTTCTCAATTTATCTTCCTATTTATCGAATTTAATTTTTGACAGATGTTGCCTGAGCTCACTCTTCATTGATATTCTTTCCGATTATTTCATAGTTTATTTCAAAACCTATTTATTAATAGATTTATAATCCTTTTTGTCATTTGATTGAATGATTGGTTACCTCTTTCTACATCTTCTGAATGTTTTTACTGAGTTTTTGGGGAATTTTCATCATTTAATTGAATAGTTTTATGGATTCCACTCCCCGTTCATAATGGTTACGATGGGATACCTGTTGCTCAGCGCGAGAGCGCATCACAATTCATAGAATAGCACAGAATAGCCAATAAATCACTAGTTTTTCCCCTAATTTTTTTCGATCAATACTTTCAATTGAATTATTTGAAAACACTTTACATCTATTCCTGAGTTAAAAGCTTTTAAAATCGGCCCATTGTTGCTATGGTTACCAATTAAAATTTCAGTATTTATTCAGAATAACCCAGTAATTCAATTTTTACCAGTTATTATCGATCCAAAACCTAAATACGACTCAGATTTCGTTGTTTGTGTTGACCACACATTCTCTTCAAAAATATCTATAATTTTGTTTTTATTTTCATTAAATTATTGTTTGACTCAAATCCTTGTCTTTCTTTAGGCGAAGGCTATCTTCGACTCTACGGACGGACCAACAGAGCCGCAGCGCTCACCAAAATGTCTGAACTCCAGCGGTCTATAGACGGATGGGAGGGCAAAGACATCGGCCAGTTCTGCAACGAGTTCGTTATGGACGGCCCTCTCGGGAAGCTGTCGGGCACTTCGGCCCGTTCCGGACGTATTACCGAAAGGCATGTGTTCCT
Organism: Minunthozetes semirufus; assembly: GCA_034699985.1. NCBI lineage: Eukaryota > Metazoa > Arthropoda > Arachnida > Sarcoptiformes > Punctoribatidae > Minunthozetes > Minunthozetes semirufus. The sequence goes on from JAQIXD010001378.1 coordinate 9,699, forward strand.
CTTCGACGGTCTGATGGTCTTATGTAAGCCCAACAATAAGAGGTCGTCGATGACAGTGGCGGTGACCGGTGGGGGAAACGGCGCTCAGTGCGAGTGGAGGCTCAAAGAGAAATACTTAATCCGAAACATTGAGATTATAGACAGAGAAGACTACAGTGAGAGTGATATCAGTGCCACCAATGGCTACAATAATAACAATAATAGCGGTGCCGGCGCTGGCACCGGTCCCGGTCAGCATAATGTGCCCAAATATGCGTTCGAAATAGTACCAAGGTAAGGAACACACTCTGAAAAACTGGCTGTGCTTTGAGTTTTGGTCTCAATTTGTTCTGTTTTTTTGTTGTTTAGAAATCAGACGCGAATTATTCTGTTCGCAAAATCTCCCGAAGAGAAGGCCCTCTGGATGTCAAACCTGATTCTGTTGAACACCCGGTCAATGCTGGAGCGAACCCTCGACTCTATGCTAACCGATGAGGCAAAGAAACATCCCCTGAGACTCCCCTCACCCGACCACTACCGGTTCGCTGTGGAGGACTCCGACTCTAACATTATATTCGAAGAAAACAAATCCAATACAAACGTTCCCCTCATTAAAGGTATGTCCAAATTATCTCTCATTTAGTCAGTGATTTCCAATACTTTGCATCTCTGCCTCCGTTTATGGCTTTCCCTTAGTTTTCGATTTTTATTTCTAAAGTTATTCAAAGAATTTGTAATTTAAGACAATTTTATTGAATTTTCTTATTATTTGAGTTTTGATTACTTCTTTCAAATCGATATTCATTTCAAGAGTTTTCTCGTTTTCAGACAGTTTTGTCTGAATTTCAAATTCAAGGATATTTTCTCTTTGTTTCTGATCTTCTTATTTAAATTTATTCACTTTTATATTATAAATTCCAGGACTGAGCAGAGGGAGGGCTAAAACCCCATTTTTAAGCAGTTTTGAACTCTATTTTCAATTTAACCCTTTTTTCTGCAAATTTTACCCCCTATGCGCCCACCCCTAAGCCTGATTGATATGTGTGTCCTACGTATATGACTATGACCATGTTCATATGTTCATGTGTTGATGTGTTAATTTGCTCGTTTAGGTGCGACACTACTCAAACTTGTGGAACGCCTCACGTATCACATGTACGCCGACCCGATGTTTGTGCGCACTTTCCTCACAACATATCGTTCATTCTGTACACCGCAGACACTCCTCGACCTACTGATCGAGCGCTTTGAGATACCAGAGCCCGAGTTCACGTCTAGCCTGTGCTCGAGCCAACAGAACTCGATCCTCAGCCTAAACAACAGCATTAATAATAACTTCTTTTTCGGGAATAATATTAATAATAATAACAATAATAACGACATTCAGTACAACAACACAACAAACTGTTGTTATCCAATGGACGGCCAGTCGTTCGGTTTGGTGGGCGCCGGAGGCCAACAGATCTACGAGAATACTGAGCCCCGGAATAACTATCGGGAAATACTGAAGAGGTTTAGGAAGGAGTACTCACAACCGGTCCAGTTTCGTGTCCTAAATGTGTTGCGCCACTGGATTGACAACCATTACTACGACTTCGAAAGGGACGGACACCTGTTGGACACACTTAAGAAGTTTTTAGATGAAAAGGTTAGGGCGAAGAAGAATATGAGGAAGTGGTGCGAAAACATTAAGAAAGTCTTGGAGAGGAAGTCAGAGCTCTTCTGCGGTGAGGTTCAGATAACGCACAGCTTCGAGAAGAACCCGCCCCACACCGAGTGGTGGCTGACCAAAGACCCCGAAAAGTTTGATTTACTTACGGTTTGTATTTATTTTAATTGAATAACACTTTTTGATGAATAATTGTTATGTGTTTCCCCTCAATAGCTTCACCCAATAGAGTTGGCGCGACAGCTGACACTTTTGGAGTTTGATCTCTACCGCGCGGTTAAGCCCTCAGAACTGGTCGGTACTGAAGGCCAGTTCGGTGTCTGGACTAAGAAAGACAAACAGAAGACATCACCCAATTTGCTCAAAATGATTCACCACACCTCCAATGTGAGTACTGTCCCCCCTTTCCCTCACTATCTATTTAGTATACATTCTTATGGTTGTCCACAACTTAACAGTCCCTCCATAAGCGTCTAATTGATTGATATTTTTGTGTATATTTTAGTTCACATTTTGGTTGGAGAAGTGTATCGTCGAAGCGGAGAACTTTGAGGAAAGGGTGGCCATAATGTCCAGAATAATCGAGATTATGATTGTCCTGCAAGACCTCAACAATTTCAATGGTGTGCTCGAAGTGATCAGCGCTATGGGCAGCGCATGTGTTCATAGGTTGGAGCACACCATGAGTTGTATCGAACGCAACAATAAGCTCAAGCGGGCGCTCGACGACGCACAGGAATTATCGGTCGACCACTTTAAACGGTAATTTAGTCAACCCTTTACCCCATTTCCTGTCAACTGTTGGGCTTTTATTTGTTTTGATTCCAAGAAATGTGTTTTCATTATATCCTTGGAATTGATTTTTAATATAATTTTCGTTGAGTTTTAATGAAATTATTATTTTGAGTCATTGGGTTAATAGCCATAACGTGACTCATCCAGTATAGGAGGCGTTTCCTTTGCTATCTACCCCACGTTTTCAACGAATTCAACCAATTAATGGCTCAGATTTTTCTGAATTCGAGGAAAAGATCTCTCCAATTAGGTCTTCCTCTAAGAAATCATATGAAAGATAAAAATTAAAATGAGTTTGAATTAAGTGTTTTCCTCCGTCTTATCGATCGTATTATTATAGGCTTTCCATTGAATTACATTAAGTTTTTTATGTTTTTAATACCTTTGAGAGCACTTTATTTTATTTCAATTTATTCGGTTCCAATTCGTGAATAAATTTCAATACTAATGACCTGTTCTTCGATTTTTACGTCAGATATCACGAGAAGTTGCGTTCGATAAACCCTCCCTGTGTGCCCTTCTTCGGCATGTATTTGACAAATATACTGCACATAGAAGAGGGCAATCCTGACTGTCTGGTCAGCCCTCACCAGTCGCTCAACCATTACGACTCTCAGTCGACGCTGACATCCCTCTCGTCAACAATGAGCAGCACTCAGACCATAAACACGTCGCTGTCGTCCCTCAGCTCATCCAATATGAGCTGCGCCTCAACGGCAACTGTCCACTCGAGTCCGTCGTCGGGAAGTGTTAGCACAACAGGAAGTGTGAGCTCAATAGCCAGCACTTCAGTGCCGAACACACCCAACGCCAACACCAGTCAAGTGCTGATCAATTTCAGTAAACGGAGAAAAGTGGCTGAAATTACCGGTGAAATACAACAGTACCAAAACCAGCCCTACTGTCTGACAGTCGTGCCTGAAATAAGGGTATGTCATTTGCCCCCCATTTCCCTATTTTTTGGCAAATTTTTGCCGAAATTCCCAGAATTTGAACAAATTTTTCGATTGATTTGAAATTAAAATTATTTTTATCTCTTTTCAGCACTTCTTGGAGTCACTCAACCCATTGGGAGATCTCGACGAGAAAGAGCTTAATGATTATCTCTACTCCCGATCCCTTGAGATCGAACCCCGAGGCTGTAAACAACTAAATAAATTCGTAAGTATTGTCTAATACCTGTCCCTAAACTCCATTCAATTCACTTAATGAATGAGTTTTCGTCAAATCGTTTCCAATTTATTAATTCTGTTTTCTGTTTGGATAACAGCCCCGCCGTTGGCCAGAGTTGTCACTGAAGTCGCCCGGCATTAAGCCTCGCGGTAGTCGTGGCCACCATTTGCCGGCGCTCCAGTCGTTGGACTCATTACTTAACTCTCTGTCCAATTCGCAAATCGAAGAGTCAGTCGACGACAGCCAAACACACAGTCCGTCGACACCACAGACACCTCCTTATTCGGCGAACAGTAACTATGGCGGGGGTAGCGATCATTCCGTATTCGCTCCGGTGTTCATTGGCGGGGGTTCCCTATATAGCGGACCCTCACCGACGACACCAATTCATTCCACACCTCCGACTCCGTCGGCCTGGACTTCAATGTCGTCGGGTCTGCCGCCAAACCCGACGACACCACCACCTCTTCCCCCGCGAACTATGCGTCCGCGGAACTCGTCGTCGATGTCCTCAGACTTGTCTTCACCCAGAAGTCGGTTCGCGCCGACATTCATACCGATGCCCAACAGCTACGAAGATCAGTCGCCGCCCCCTCTCCCTCCCCGTTGCCAAACTTTTTCGACTCTCCCCCGCAATTCCAGTCATTCAGGTGGCGGTGGCGGGCCGTTGAACGGCGCCGGCCATCACATCATACAGCGGCTTAACTCCGAGATAACACTACCGCGTCGTAACTCGGCGTTAGACCTGCCTATAGTACAGCCACTGCTCCCGCGGCGGTTCTCCCAGTCGTCCCACAATCACGGCTCGGGGCCAATGTCTCCGCCTCCTCCGCCGCCCAACAGCGCCACCGTATTCCTGCCCCCAGTGACCGGTCCCTGTCCTCAACTGCCGCCTAAAACCTACCGCCAGACCCTCAACAACATCGCCCGAACGTAATCCATACCCTAATTATCGCTAACTTTTAATATAATTATTATTTATATATAATTTGCGAACAAAAGGCCAAAAAGCAATTGATTTTAATTGTCTTTACATTTGTTTTGAAGAATTGTTTTTTAGTTTTAAATAATTTCAGAACTTTTTTAAGGCATTCAATAAAATGTATTTTATTTTCCTTTGAGTTCTATTTTGAGGCGTTTTTTGTATATTTTTAGTGAAAAACACTTTTTTTAGTTTTTATTTAATGAATATTTACTTTCATTTCAGTTAATGAATGGTTTAATGAATTGAATGATCAGTTTTGTGTCCGATTTTTATTTAAATGTATATAAAGTTTATTATTATATAATGAGAGGAAAAGCTGAGAGAAAACGCGAATTAATTATTATTTTCTGTTATTTTTCGATAAATTCGATGAAATTTGTTGTGATTTTTGATTAAATTAATGAATGAATTGATTATTAAAAGATAATAATAATTGTTTACGAAATGAACGATAAATTGTTCTTAATTTTTATGAAAGAAATCAAATGATATATAGTTTTGTCTTCTCTTCTCAAAGAGACCTGTTTTTGATGTAAATCTGGTTTTAAAACAATATTTAAATGAAATTATATTTAAAATACAATTAAAAGTGAAAACTAATGATAAGACTTATCGGTGACTAAAGAAAACTAAGTGAAGACACTTTATCTTCCGATTAAATCCAAGACATAAACGAATCAATTGTTATTATTAATTAATAAAATACACAAAAAATAAATACAAAACAAAAAGATTTTGATTTGATTTTACTTTTGAATGAAGATATTTGTGTAGAAATTTATATACAATTCTATGGATTATTGAATATTATTATTAATTAATTAATTAAGTTATGATTATTAGTATATTATTAGATATTTTCGTATAAATATTAAGATATTATATGAAAATACTATTGAACTGTGTTTTAGTGAAAAATAAAAACTCAATAAATCTTTTTTTTCCTGAGAATTGTATTCTTATTATCTCATCAATGGATATCTCTTATGACTTGATGTCAGTGAAAACCAGGGATGGCAAAGGATCGCGACCCTAAGGGGGGTAATAGGGGGGGTATTTTTCCCTGGAAAATTTTCAAAACTCTAGGGGGGTAATAGGGGGTGATTTTTTGGAAAAATG
>JAQIXD010001379.1:0-15411 GCA_034699985.1 Minunthozetes semirufus
AAAAATTATTTACTTTTAGTGAACAGAATAAGGAAAACATCTCTTATCGATCCCTTTCCCTCAATTTATATGAGACTTTTGTCTGCAGATAGAGTGAAACGGTGGCGAAGACGTCCTTTTATCGAAAGAGGGTATCGACCAAAGAAACCCTCATTTGTTTATTGTCTGAAAAGTTTGTTTTGTATACACAACGAAAGCGGCAATATTTTCACCAATTTATCCGGCGCTGTAGTGATGGCTATTCTGTGGTACAGAAAATTGGTCTGCAATTCAAATGATAATTACATGACATTCGACAGAATTGCGTTTAACGGACTCTTTATCACTTGTGTTAACTGTTTTCTAATGTCATCCCTTTTCCATACATTCGGATGTTATTCCCACCGTATCTATAAAGTGATGGCTAAGTGATTGGCATATCTCTAACAATAACCTCTTTTGATATCATCTAATTTAATGGTAATATTCTTCCCTTAAGATTTGATTACTTGGGTATATCACTTGTTATGGTCTGCATTATAACTGTTTGGCTCTATTATGGCTTTTATTATTCACCCGTCGCTCAAAAAGTTTATATCACTCTATTTACTGCATACAGTATTGCTTTACTGGTTGTCTCCTTATTTGATCAGTTCTCAGACCCTGAATACCAGTCCTTTCGAGGAATTTGTTTTATAGTCGAAGGACTTTATGGTCAAACAGAAATTCTTTTCTTCTTTTCTACCATTAAATCACTTTTTCTGTCATTTTTCAGTACTGATCCCATTCTTACACTATTGTCATAACACATTGTATTACGAGCTATCACTGGGACAACACTTATTAAAGAGTTTGATACTCATCCTATTGTCCGCCATTTCCAATATGATGGGAGCGTTGGTCTATATCTCTAAAATACCTGAGAAATGGTTACCAAATCTCTTTGACTTTTGGTTTAATTCTCACCAATTATTTCATGTGTTTAACATAATAGCGGCTCTCCTTTACTATCATGGTATAGCACTTCTAATAGACATCCGTCTCAGTTTTCCGTATAGGGAGAGGAAAACCATAATTTTGAACAACGATTCGCCTTATTTTAAAGATTAACTAAATATAAATCTATTACATAATATAAGTTATAAATAATAATACATTTTTTCAATTTTTATTTGTTTAATGATTTAATTAATGTATTAAAAGTCAAATATTTAATGAAAAACAAAACTCTAGCAAATGTTTTACTATCATTAAAGAACTTTATCAAAAAACTGTTTCATGTTACATTTTAAATATTGAATTTTCAAGTAAAGGATATACTCAATTAGCGATAATTTTTAGACTCTATTTAATGGTTATGAAACTTAAGATAAAACAAGAGTAGTGTAGTAGTCCTGATGTACAGTCAGACTAAGAACAAATTGGTTATCACTAATTAGTCATTACATAAATTACAATATTTTTCTACTTCTTTTCGATTCACTTGTTTTCTATGAAAGACTCTTTTGAGACACATTTGCAGTAATTATGAATCTTCTTCGTTATTCGCCCACTTTTTAGCATTGGATTACAAAACATTATATAACACTATTGACTGTAAAGGATATCCATTATTCAAGAATAGCCAAAGACGTGCAGACATTACCAATACATGATATACCTGAACATTTCAAATTTAATCAAATTAATTTCATACTCAATAAGTCTTGCCTTTTTGATGCCTTTTCATCCGGTTTTAACAAGAATAGAATCAATACCAGAATCATTGGTGCGTTTGCATTAACTGTGCTTTTTTGTCATCAGAGCTAATCAGGTGAAAGAAATACAGAAATTCATTTTGTTTTTTGGCATTACTTCTGCTTTTTCTTCGAATGAAAGATAAATCAATTCATTTGGGATTTAGTATTCAATCAATGATTTAATGAAAAGAAAACATATCTTTGAAGAAAAAATTTTAATGTAATTATGGATTGATATGAGAAAAGTGCAAGGTGGTGTCGCATAAGCATTTTTAAGGTGAATTTTTTGAATTATTCCTGCAAACAGTTACTTTTCCTTTGTTATTTTATTATTAAATTGAAGCCTTTTTTATTACGGATATTTTAATATTTATCAAGGTTATATAGACAAGCTGTATCTAGAGAAACAATGGTGAAATTCCGAATATTTCCTTGAGGTATAATAGATGAGAAAATGAAAAAGTTGAAGGTTTTCTGCAAACGATTGAGAAAACAAACGATAATTAATAATTAAGACTTTTCTGGATATTATTGGAAAGGGTCAGTCCAGGAATGTTTAGGTGAATACTATCTTTTGTCTTTCATTATTGTTTTAGTTCAATGATTCAAAGAAAGGTCTCTTATTCTTCCTCTTCTTATTTCTTTTTATACCGATTCGAGAAGATATACAATTACCGAATGTTTTGTAGACATTAATATGATTTCGAAAAACTCTTGAGATGTTTGTCATGAAAAACAATGCAAACAAACATTTGTATTATTATTATTAGACCAGAGTTATAATATTAGAAGACATGAATTAGCATTGTTAATTTTTTTTCAATTTCAGATTCAATGATAGCTGAATTAATTAGATGCCATTGGCGTAACAAATGTTTTGAATTAACTATACTTGAATAGTTTTATGTTGAAATATTTTTCTCTCGAAACTACTTGTTCAACATCTTGTTAAACATTGTATATTTTTTCTTTGATATTATGATTGATTTCCATAAATCATTATCTATTGAAATGCAAACTCCTATTTGTGTCAGAAAATCATTGTCTGAAAAAAATCTTAAAATACTTTCGATGTCTTAATCTTTGTCTCAATTCTTATTCCTCCGAATAATTTCGAAATATTCGTCGATTATGTGAAAGACTTATCCGAATCGCTCTTTTGCTTTGTCTGTAATTTTCACTCTTTTTTAGTCAGACTTTTAAAAGACTTTAAAATAGGTTTAAAAAACAATTGATTTCTTTAACTTCTGTAAAATACTTTAGAAATACAAATAAATAGAATATATTTCGAAATCGGATTTAGCAAGGTGCTTTGCGTCTGGAAAAGCTGAAACTTTTGATTGTGTAATCATCACATCCATCAAAATTCATAGCTTTTTGTAAATCAGCCCTTTAGGGAATCCTAATGAAGTAGTGATTAATTAAAACTCTAAACTTTGCTCTTTAAGTTTAATAGACAAGGAAATGGTCTAGGCAAAAATTTCATATAAATAATAATTGGAATTTAAATATTTTCAATAAATCCTTTGATGTTTAAGTATTAATGTTTTTGTTTCATTTATAAACAGAAATAACTAGTAATTTCAAAATAATTCAAATTTGAGTTAAATAATTGAGCAACATATTTTATTCACGGATTTAAACAAGAATAATGATTTCTATTCAAAAAAAACATGAATTATGTATTCATAGAGATTTCTTTATCTTTCTTTTTGATGAATTGATTCTTATGTTTCTATCATTTTATATCACAATAATTGAGTTTTATTATTCAAATCCTGGGATTTTGAGCCTCAGTTATACTTATCGTGGAATTATTCCTTCATTCGTAACGTCTTTTACGATAAACAATAAGATTTAGCGGAAAAAATCCAATACTTGTGTTAGAGATGACCACCAGGGTTGCCCATAACCGAAATAAGCGTTCAAACTGATATTGGATAAATTCATACCTCTAAAATTACATGTTGGAAAATTAGAATATGGCATTTAATTAGCCGCCACTTTCACATTGGCACAACCTTACCAATTTTAATGTATATTACAGAGATGAGACCCCTTGACTATCACAGACCATATTAAAGTATTTATATTTTTTGCATTTTTTGTTTTATTAAAATATTGATCCAATACTACAAACTAGAGTTTAGGTGAAATGTCTGAATATTTAAAGAGTACAATGTAAAGTTTCACCATTTCTTTATATTGAAGTTTTAAAATAGACAATTCTTGTGTAAATATGTATTTTCCAGGAAAATCCAATTTCAAAATGAAAACAAATGCATCAAAAGTTTGCTCTTTTTAATCGGAAATTCAAATTAGAGTCAAGAAAGACAATGCTCATGGTTATTTAGTTTATCACAGCCCAGTTCAAAGATCTTTACTTTTCGTTTAACCACCACTATTGAGACTAATCCTAATTTATATTCTAATAGCATTGACATTTACTTTCACCCTGTTTTATTCAATAAGTATTACATGAGCTTGTTAAAGAACTCATACGAATTGCCCATGAATTGCCCATGGGCATTCATGGTTTTGATTTGTAAGGTTTGGTCAAATATCTCGATTTTATTTTGTTTTCGCCAAATATTGGTAAAAATATTGGTCTGAAGTCAACACCAGGAACACGATTGTGTCAATATCTGAGAGCAAATCAAAAAAGTTTATTCCGGAACATGTAATTCCGTTTTAAGCAGAGCCCAGGTATCGATAAAATTGGCAAAAAAGTGGTTTTCAAAAATGTCTTAACAGATATTCTTGTTGTGAAATAAACGCTGAAACGAGTTATCGATTGTTACGTAAAAATCGATTCCCTTTTGATTGCATTCATTTACACGAAATTCTTCGACCGATTCCTGCATTGATTTGCATTCCTCTGCATATCGTTTCGCAGTAAAACTATTTCAGAATAAGCTGAAGGCTTTCCGAATAATTAACTACTCATTTATATTAGCTTGATAAATCTAATTTGATTACTTTTGCTGCTATATCTTGACATTTTTATATAATCACTGAAATTATATCATGAGATTCATAATATTATGTGATTCCTTATGAAAAAATATATTCTTGCACTTCTAGATTACATAATCAGGTTTCATTCATTTTCCTTTTGTTTTTTGTTATCGAGATAAAATAGCTGACATGAATTTGACAAAAAATTTCATTACTCACATTCGAGAACATTTTCCACTCATAGGCTCGATTTGAGTCTTGAAAGAAATACTTACGTAATATTGTGACTGAAATACATGTTTGGATTTATAGACCAAATTCATATTGCTTTCCACGGAAATCAAATTAAATGAGAGGTGATTTCGGATTGTAAAACATCTTTAATGATATCAAATATTAGAATAATTTTTGACTTCAAATACAGTGAAAGACAATAATTATAATCATTGAAAATATGAGACAATTCTTTGATTAAAAATAATTGATATCAGAATAAGAATAAAACATTTCTTTTGAAAGGATTTGGATTTTGATGTGAAAATAATTTATAACTGTATATAACATTCCGTAATATTTCAGTTTTACGTTTTGATAGATAATTCAATTTGTTTAAAATACAATTCTCCGAATCTGACACTTAATTTACAAAATATTTTTCTTTTCGTTTTTATTTTATTCTCGAAATTCAGTGCACTTTAGAAAATCACTGAAATATTAATCTGTTTTCAAAACAAAGAGATAAATATATTAATTATTTGTGAAGACATTCCGTTTCTGTCATTCAATGTTTTTCTTTAATTATCTCAAAGCATTTCTTGGATTTTATCCGTAAAGAAAATAATATAAATAATTTCGTTATTTTGATTTTGATAAAATTCCAATTTATAATCAATCTAGGTGTTTTCCAACATCTCAGAGTACGTTTACACTTGTATTATCACAACAAAAGGAATAAATCACATTTTAGACCATTAAAACCCTGAGCCGTTGACCCATTATAACATTTTTTTCAATCAATTGATAAGATTTGTCAATTTATAACAGAAATGGCCAGGGGGTGGGGGTTACTCCAAACACTCATATCCCTGAGTTTTGAGCTTGATCACATCCATTAATTTTAAAAAATTAGGGACCGGCTATTTTAAGCATGCTAACAAAGTTTTTCAGACAAAATCAGCCCTTCCTGAGGTTATCACTTGTTTAAAAGCGTGGCCATCACTGTTTTATTTGTGAATTATCGGAGTCAATGGCGTTTTTTCAGACGTCACAGTAGGGCATCCGAAATCAGTTTCTCTTAATCCATGGGTTTTTTGATATCATTGGCATTCAATGGTAACCTTACACTCAATTAAGTGTTTCCATTCGTTTGAGTATAAATTCGTGTCTAAAAACTAATTCAATGCTAATTGTGATTCCATTCCTTCATAATTCACTGATTCTTGCAGTACAACAGTCTTTGTTTTTTGATATAAATCTGTTCTGTTATTCATTACTAATATTCTGTTATTATATAAGAATATTTCAATCAATTTATGTATAGATATATACAATATATCAATATTTAGAGATTGACAATAGTTTTGCTGATATGCTATTCAATGAAAATATAAAATGATTTTGAAAACTATTATTTACTCTGAAACTGATTCTTGCGTTAAATATTTCGCTCGATGACTGACATTATCTCAATTTCCTTCGCCCATAAAACTTATATGCTCTTTGAAATTCAATACTGAGCACCATATGGATGCGATTTTGCACAACCAACACAATGCAACCCCTATTATATTCCTATACATGTATATATGTGTGTATATTCGTGTATAAAGAATATTCTTATCGCTCTATATATTGTTGGACACATTGAAAGCATGGAAATGAGGTTCACTCGTAATAGAAATTCAATACACATATAAAGCGAATAAATATTAACTTCTTTTAACAATATTATGCACTTATTATATAATATATAATAAATATAACTTTTTTTTATGTTTTCTATTATTTTCATTTCTCGTGATTTGAATCTAATGTCGTATTAGTTTTATCAAGCACTTTATTTATACAATCTATTTGTTCTTGGTCGTTTGCTTTCACTCATTCCATTCATATATTTTTTATCACATTTTATTGACTTTTATAATAATGACTGTTTGATTGAAAATAATTATTCAAATAAAATCAAAATTAGAATTTATATTAGATTTGAGAAATGTTTGGTTTTTTCCGTGAACTCTAAAAAAAATATGATATTTCCAAGAATTTTGGATTAGAAAAAAATGTGACCATGCAATGCATTAAATTGAAACTAGGATTTGTTCAAATAATCACTTTTGTAAGTAATATTTGACTCAAAACACATGAAAATAAATAATTGGCTTTTAATCCACAGATAAAAGTGATTCAAAACTATTTAATTAAAAGTATTTTTTCCATTTCTTTCATTCATTTCATGAGATTTTCAGACAATTATTTTGAGATTAGAGTCAAAGACGAAAAAAATGAGATTAGATTTGGACAGACATACCGACCGACTGAATAAAGCTAGGATTTAGTCGAGATTTAGCCGAGATTTTAAACTATGTCAGTATTATTAGGGAAATGAAGAGCACACATCTCTTGAGATTTTACGCAATCGCCTCTATAGTCGAGTAGAGTTTGTGCTGAGTTTGGCCATAGAGGAGCCACTCTTGATTGATGTGCTGTAGAAAAGTAAGGGTTTGCTCCTTCCTTCCTTATAGGTGTGTGTCCTCACCAGCCCTGGTCTTCGTTTAACAAAACAGCCGAATAGGTAGCGCTTAAAATGAGACCGAAATTTGCCACTAATTAGGTAGAGCTGGATATCACCCAAAATGGCAATAATTGGCGAATTTTAATGAAACAAAAAACACAAAAAAGAGACGAATAATTAGTCATCAGATAATTAGAGGCAAAAATCGATAATTCACTTACAGTTACGGGATTTAGACAACTGTTGGTGAATGTCAGACAATATCCTATTCGTGGATCAAAATTAGAGACAAAAAAGGAAAAGATTAATCAAAAATTGAATTTAATTTATTTCGAAACTAATTTATCTTATTTTTTCTCTTAAATGCTTTTTGTTTAGCAAAATATTATGTATTTAACGCCACATATATTATATAATACATATATTTAACGAATGATATGAAAAGATAATAAATTACCCGATATTTTGAATATATGCCAAAACATATTATAGTTCTCCATTGAACTGGGAAAGGTGTAATAAAACCATAGCATGAAAACTAGGAGAAAATGCGAATTTCCAATTAGAAAATGATTAAATATCTGGTTATTTTGCATTGAGTATAATAGAATATCATCATGTTGTTTTGTTACGGAAACCCTACTACTGCAATGTCCGGGAAAATTATGTGAAATTGTGAGCGTCATTGCCAGGACTCAAATAAATATTAATTAGTTTCTCATAAATTGATGTCTTTTCGCATCGGTTTTTTGTTGTCAGTATTTTCAAAGTCAAGGTTAATGTGCAAACTTGCAAATTCTGCGACAATATTTCTAATAATTAGAAATATTGCACAACCAGCACATCCTAACTTTTGTTGCACGTCTACTAATTTGAATAATTACCGACTGATTGATGCGAATATAAAATACTATTTTTGGTGTTTTTGTCATTAAATAGTTTTCTAGCAATAAATCAATGAAAAGATAATTACTGTGATTAGGGAAGAAGCAAACGGCGAAAATGATGGCTAATGTGAATACCATTTTGGCCACTCTTGTCCTCAGCTCGACGTGTTTGTTGTGCTGAGCGCATCCGCTAACTTGTTCGGAGCTCTTCACTAATCTTCTGGCCATTAGTGCGTAAAACGAGCCGATTGCCACCAGAGGGACCACGTAATAGAAGATGAACTTTAGGGTAACAATTAGTTTTGGATACCATTGACCCAACTCTTGGGGAAAGGGATAACAGACTTTGATGAACACATCTTCACTAATGTTGTATGTAATGACTTGTGAATTGTATGCCCCGGGAATTGCGAATAGGATTGAAATTGTCCACAAAATTATGACTATTGTGACCGTCATTCGTTTGGAACAGTTGTCTTTGATTCTGTTGAATGGCATCGCTATCGCAATGTATCGGTCAAAGGCCAGAACGCTTAGCGTGAGGACAGTCACGCCGACAGACACGTCGCGCATGAATTCACTGAACTTACAGATAAATAGGCCGAACGGCCAGCTGTCCAGAGTGTAGATAAGGCTTATGAAAGGAACCGTACCCACAATGACCAGAAGATCTCCAACGGCCAGACATAGGATGAAAGTGTTGGGCAGATTTCGCATTGACTTATGCCTGATGAAGATGTGGACCAGAGTCCCGTTGCCGATGAAACCCACGATGAATATAATGGCGAATATAAACGGAACTATATATGTCTCGAGTCGTTCCTCATATGGCACATACTCTTCGTGATTACCAGAGCTGTTCGTCATTGACGAGAAGTTATGGCTCTCAGAGATTGTCTCATAAAACTGGTTTCGTGACAAAACACCCGACAAAAGTGAATAGCTTTCGGTTTGGATTTCTTGGCTGTCATTCAGTTCACTACTCATTCGTATATACATTTCAGACATTGTTTTCAATAGTTTTTCAAAAAATTTCAATAAATTATTGTCAGAAAAAAGATGAAGTGTTTGACTCTTTCAAGACATTTGAAATGCAAACGCAATTAAACATATCAAGAGTCGAGACATAAGATAACATTTTCTTGTTTCGAGTTTTGCTGAGTGAGGCTAACCCTTAGAGGGAGACGACTGATGGATGTGTTGGAAGTCTCTCAAACTTCTAACCAGTTGTGAAAGTTTCTGAAGAGTGAAGAGAAAACTCTTGTAATGCCTGAAAACTTAGTTATGGATCGCCTGAACACAGACTCATCCAATATATTGAGTGTTGAAGTGTTGCACACAAGCAGTCAGTCCTAAGTTTGGATGTCTGCGCACCCGAACCATGAAGTGCAAAGAATGCACGAATTCCGCGATTATTAGTAGATCTACCTCTGAATGATCTGATTATGGCATATGACTGATAAATTGTCTTCGTCTGAGCACTTGTACTGAATCAATCTCTTCGTTCACATTTTTCGGACAGAATTAATATATTTCTCACTTATTCTGTACTCCAAATGGTATTCATCCCTCAGTATTGAGATCTGATTGCTTTCAATGTCTTTTGAGATTTGAGTCAAAGCACTCGAATAACTTTTGCCTGATTTTATTGATATCAATATTTATACAAAAAATTATTGCTCTTCAGCTCAATGTTGAGCCCATTTGACGCACAGAATAAGAGTTAGTAATCGATTGAAATTCAGATTCAACTCGTTTTCACAATTTTCATATCATCACTATTAGACTGGATGTCAGTACAACTGGATGTGGATGTTATCGAGGCATATATGAAGGCACACTTAAGCACACACCTCACTGAAAGGGAGGATGTAATTGAAAAGTTTTGAAGAACTTATGATTTTTCACAAAAAAAAAGTAATTTCCTTCGAGTATTGGAGTATTTTTTGAATCGATTTCTAATTAAATTTGAAGATTTTTCTTAACCATAACTTGATATGTCTTTCCTTCAAATTAAAAATGTTCTCATTTTGACATTCAAGAGAAGTCTTGGGAGATATCTTATCGAGAAAAGTTTTGATCAACAAGGTTTAACTAAATTCATATTAATATTTATAAAACCATATTCTGAGTACTTTCACAGAAAAAAGAAGTTAATTCACGTCTTTATATATGTTTTTACTTCAATTAAAGTGAATTTTATTTAAGTGTTGAGAACTGACTGACGATTGGTTTCTAGAAAAGCCTTTTCTTCCGTTCGTTTATATTCCCAAAAGTTTCCGCCAAAAGATATAATAAAATAGTTATCAAGTTATTATCAAATTCATTGTGTTTTGGGGATAAATTCAGGTTTCGATAATTAGATACAAAATTTTCCGCTCAAATACAAGTGTTGAATGAAGAAGAGATTGTTGTAACGAATCCAGCAATTAATTACTTATCGTGTTCACGCGTTTTACAACTGGGATATCCAATGAAATATCGCACACATGTGTCTGGCATTCAAAACTCTTTATTGAGATTCTGTGCTGACCTTTCATTACCTTTTATTAAAGTTCAGCTATTGATTCATCTATCTATTCATACTATTACCGGATATTGAATTCCTTTGCTGACCATTCAGGATAATTCATGCATTTTTTTCAATTTGAAAATTCTCTTGTAATGGATTTAATAAATATTTAATTCAAAATAAATGCCAATAATTCAGTGAAAGTATTGTACTCTTGGTCTTTCAAATAAATTCTTATTGATTGCAGAAGAGTCAAGAATTTTTAGATTTGATCAGAATATTTCATTTATTCAAATGCATTCTTTAAATAGAAAGCCAATGGATCCCATGATCATTTTGAATAGATTTTTATTTGAGACTTCCCTCGTTTATTACAATTTTATTTATAACATGGTGAATAATAGCTCAGTTGTCTAAATTGATGATTGCTTTTGAATTTCTAAAGTTTTGAATATTAATCAAATTTTTAAAATTATATAACAAAAGAAAAAGTACTTAAAAGCCGACAATTATTAGATTTTGTATAAAAGATTTTTCCTCAATAATTGAGTTAATGAAAGGAATCTATAATTTTATTTGATATTTTACACTATTTTGTTGAGGGATGGCCAAGCATTTCATATCTAAGAAAGTGATTAAGAGGACCTTTTTTCAATTTTCTAAATATTTTGTTCCATTATGGGTAATGTTAGGATTTTTAATTAAATTCTGGGACATTTTATGGAATTCTCGGAAAATCCCTTACCTTGGCCATCTCTTATTTATTCACCTTGAAAATAATGTGTCAAATCTTAAGTAATTTTATGATTACTTACTTTCATCTGATTTTTATGGTTTTTTATCAGTAATTATGTTGAAACATCTTTCAGTTGGGAATTTGATTCTCATTATATAATTCAATGAATAATTTATTATAATTAAATATTTGGTCTTGCTCATGTGCTCACAAATTTCCTTTTCATCAATTTTAATCTAAACGAAAATCTAATCTCAAAGCAATAAAAAATACGAATAATTCATAAATATAAATTTCAATGTCGAAATTTTGTAGACAAATCGCAGAACAAAATTGGATTTTATATTGTGCCTGGTTATAATCAATAAACAAGATTGATCCAGTTTCAAACTCGCTGACCATCCTTGTTACAACTGGTCTGCTGTACAGTTACTGATAATACGAGATAAATGAGAAAGATTTATCATTCAAGTATAACAACAAAGAATACATCAATGAATTATTGTATACTCTGTCAATGGCTGAACACATTGTAGAGCACAGCCTTCAATGGTTGGCCTAATCTCAGAATTAATTCATGAGATTCTCCATGCAATATATAGAATAAGTGACAGCTCTTAAGATACAAAGAGATCTAGGTTAAATAATAGTCAAGATTAAAGTGCATAATCAAATAACCGAACTATTAAAGCAACATTGATTGCTCTTGGATTTATTCCTCGACGTCTCAAACAATTAGGATTCACTTTATCTCTTTTTATTGCCTCCGGATAACTGATTTCAATTAATCTTATCACTAATTGTTCTGTTCAATCATGTGGTAGAAACGCAATCTATTATTTGTACTAGGCACAGCACAACTAGCTGACACGTTGGAGAGAGAACAGTGGGGGACAGCCCTATAGGCAGTCATAATTTGCTTTTTGTTTAATGTCATATATAAAGTGCAGACAATAATTCAGATGATATTAGTTTTGGACAAAACGTTACTAAAATTCTTGTTTTTTGTCCGCAATTTATGTGAACAGGAATTGTGTGGAGAGAGTAAGGGATGGCTTCTTATTCTTCTCCTTTACTTCTTTTTCTTAATATTATTATTATTACAATCGATTGGACACAACATATACCAAGAGTTAAGATCGAGTCCAAGGCTCTCATTGTATTAATTTAGGGCAAAGGTTGACCAAAATAAATAAATATTGATATTAATAAACCTCGATATGGATATGGCTATTGTGCCACTTATTGTCAAACAATGGCTTTAAATTGAGCTCACATTTCTAGGTAATAAATATCGATCTAATAACGATATAATTTGTCAGATCATTCACTTTTGCTGATGATTGATCGGAATAAATAGTTTAGACGCAGAATATTCTGTACTTTATTTACATTCAAAACAAAGTCATTACTTTTGGCATAAAACCAGTGAACGAATTACACGAAATCTCAGAGCAGTGAATATTTGAGCATGCTAATTTGATTAATGCCATCCCAATCCAATGATTGACACGTAATTGGATTAAAATTACGACATTTTCTGAATAATTATAAGAATTAAATTAGTTTTTAATCGACTGAAGTCCTTTCGCACATGACTTAACCGATTAAATAATTTAATCTGGCAAAAGTTCAACTGATCAAATGTAGCTGTTATTTGATGAAAGAAGAAAAAATACCTAGCATTTTCTTTTAATAAAATATTTCGCTCAATTAAGGGAGTAATTCAATACAGAAGTGTTTGACCAGTGATTGCTTGGCATCTCATCTATCATGATATCTAAAAATCAGTCGTTTCTCCCTTAGTATATCGCTTATGATATTACTAAGGCTTCTCTCTTAAAGTGAATTACTTTATCAAAGCCAAGAGTTAATAAAAATTGTTTAATCTATTTTAATCTATTACATTTTTTAAAAATTAGAAATAGTATGTCTGCACGTGTTATCAGAGTAAATATGACCTAGGTAAACCCCTATAACTGCTGTTTAAGAAAAATGAATGGAGTTTTCCTCTTGAGTTGGATGGAAAAGTTATTTAATAAAGTCATTGGACTTTTGCTCAGGAGTGCGGACAGCACCTGATTATTGAACCTTATATTTGGTTCAATAAATTAAGAACTGAATCATTATTAGTACACAATTCTAAGACTTCTGTTATTTATTGTATTTATTGCGAGTTCTTTGCATTTTTGTCCCTATTTTTCAAAGAAGAGCTCAAACTATGATTAATGGATACATTTTTCCGATATTTTTTACGAACAAATAGTTTGATATCCTTTTTATGAAAGCACTCAATAAATAATCGAAAATAACTTTTTTTTGATCACAAATTTTTATTACTTTTTCTTGTTATGAACTTTTGTTGTGGGAGACAGAATGTGCCCTCGGTATTATCATGATAACAATGGTATTATGTTTGTTTTTTTTCTGAATGAAACTCAGCTCAAAGTTATTTTGGTCAAATAACTATCGATTTAACGCATGAAATGATTTTAATAAAAATTTTGTATTTTTTTGCGTAAATATTTTTATGAAATTCTTTCTTCTCGTTTAATATAACAGAATCTTTATAAGAGAAATGTTATTTTATTTTTTGTGATTTACAAAACTTGCTATGACCTTGGGCTGGGCAAAAAGTGAAAAGATATTAGCAAGGTGATAAAAAATTAACAAACTCATTTTGTCACAAAAAAAATCTAAGGAAATTCAATTATTTTTTGTGGACACAATAAACACATTTTATTTTGACTTCTTATTTATTATTTATGAAGAGAAGTCGTTTTATTGTATTATTTTCATGTCTTCCCTCAAAACACAATTACTTTCAAACGTACGACACTTTTCTTTTCCTTTTGGCAAACCATTACTAAATATATGGCTTTCGTTCTCCCCCTCTCCCTCCCAATCTTATCCCTTCCATTTATAAAAATATTCAATTATGAGTTGTTTTAGTGTAAAGTTTTTATATTTTAATTTATGGGAATTCAGCAAAAAATGTTTAATTTTGTGAAATTTGGTCATTTGTTAAGAATTTAGCGATGAATAAGCCCTAATTCAATAGTAATTATGAACCAAATGATTTTTTTTGCATCAGAGCTTGGCTATCCCAGGTTCAAATTCACTGAAGATTCACTTCCCATAGGATTCAATTCATAATTGCTTAGGTTTTGACTCTTTTTTCGCGAAAGTTTTGATTAAAGTCTGAAATGTGTCTCATTTTTTACATAAAACTCAATAAAATTCAAATTAAATGATATTTCAATAGAAAGTCATTTACTTAAAGTTCATTCGCCTGAAGATCTTAATTAACTTGATTTGCCGTTTGAAATGACATAACATTTTTGTTTTGTTGTTACACGAGGTATTGTTTTTCTTGTTGATTCGTCCTATTTTTACCCGTTTCTAGTTTGGATGGGGGCGCACCACTTGTCCCCCCTCTCCCAGGATAACGAATCATTCAATTATTTTCACGAATAATAGTTATCTATTAATCCTATTATATAAGAATCGTATTAAGAAAAAAGAGGTAAATATTTGTTGAGTTATAAACTCTCCTAAATGAGACTAAATTTGAAAAATTAGATTATCTTGGTATTATATAATTGAATTGGTCAACATTCGCCTTTTCATTAAGTGCTTAATATAATCCTTATTTGAATTCATAGTCGATGTTGTTTTCGTGGAATTTTATTAAAAAGGTATGAGTGATAAACAGTTTTATTATAAGTTAAATGATCATGATACTTTTATATTTAACAAATTAGTGGCTAATGATTAGTATCTAATCATTATGGATCGGCATAATTCGAGCTCATATCAATAGTGTTGTAAAATACGAATAAAACTAATTAATAATTTATTTGTTTATA
>JAQIXD010001380.1:0-15406 GCA_034699985.1 Minunthozetes semirufus
AAAAAAAGATTATTTCTAGAAATATTTCGAGAAATATTTCTCCCAAAAAAAGATAATTTCTTTTTGGCCAACCCTACTTCCCAGCCTTTTATAATATGATTCCCTCTCAATATATTTTTATTCAAATAAATTCATAACAGATATTATATTTTAATTGAACTCTATTTTTAATTTATCACAAAAAATATTATAATAAAAATAAACTGATGTTTAAGAAAATTGTTGCGTAAATGAATGAGTGAATACCTATCACACCTATCAAACAAACAACAAAACAACTGAAATCCTTAACAAACACATTTGCCAATCATTTAAATTATGAAATAATCGATAAAATTCAAATCTTATATCCATTTTGATTTTTGTCAATTTCCATAATCACAACACCCTACTCATATATCAATAATATAGATTCTATATTATCTATCTTTTGGTTTATGAAGGGATAAATGAATATTAAAATTTTGAATAAAGAAAATTTGCGATTAAAGGTCGGAACCATCGATAAAATGATGGAAAATTCAAAAGTTTCTTCTCATTAAAAATTGAATAACAAATTGAAGTTTATTCCGATATTTCGTAATTCGTGTGAAAATATTGGCTCCAAAAATGTGTTAATCATATATTAGAGAAATCATTAATCAGAATAAATAACTGTTTGAGTTCTGACCCTTTTTTCCAATGAATAGCCAAAAGATTTAAACCAATTCTACTCAATAAACAAAATATTGAATTCAATGTTCATATTCTTTGACTATTTTTTGCTGGATATCATAGATTAAGTTTTGGTTTTGAAAAAAATGGTGAATTCAGTTCATATTTACTTTCGGTTAACTGAACAATAGATTCACAACAAATTAAATTTGCAAATATAATGAGTTATTCATCTGATTTTCAGATTCATTGTCTGACAAATTATTGGGAATTATTTATTTTTCAATTATTTATGCCATTTATGTCATTTGAAATCAATACAAACAAACAAACAAACAGGATAATTGTGAGAATAAAGGCTGATCTTTTGAAAAGACGTTTTGCCATACCAATTTACAAAGGAAGCAACAGGATTCAATGGAAACTTCGATTCCTGGAATAATAAAAATGATCTTGATTTGCACCAAGATAAGATATAAGATTATAATGAAATATTATGGAAAATTATTTACAAAGTGTAAAACTTAAACTATCATTCGGTGCAAACAAATGATATTTTTCTCAAGAAATTCATTTTTTCGATAAAACATTTGTATAAAAGTAGGAATTAATGAGACTTTTCTTATGGAATACTTCCAAGAGTTTGACCAAAAATGCTATCATTTTCACTGGTTTTGGTATTTTTAGCGGCAGTTAACTGCGCTCACGTCACGACCGGTCAGTTAATACTTTGTTCACATTCTTTAATAAAATTAATTGTTTTCTTATTAACAGTTCAAGACGTCAATGGTTTGATCGATAAAACAATCGAAGAAATCAAGAAGTCTGGTGACAAGATTGACATTACTGAGGTGCAGGGTCTTGCGCTTATGGGTCTTCACGGCCTTAAGCGAGATGGTAACTGTCAAAAATCGACCAAGGTAATTTTGCGTCAAAATAATGATTATTATTTTGCTAATAATAATCCATTTTTAAAAACAGGTCGGAATCTTCGAATGCAAAGCCGCCTCAGAGTCTAAATTAAGACTCGCCGGAGAAGAAGAGGACGTTCGCATACGCATGACATTCGAGGTTGAGATCGACTCTTCCGGACATTTAGTCAAATACGAAAACATCAAAAATGAAATCGATTTCAATGAAAATACGACTGAAAATGATAGCTATTATGGTTGGGTTAAAAAGCATTTGCATCATCTTAAACACGCCGTCACAAAGGTTGTTGAGAAGGCTGTCCACACTGTTATTCAGCAAAAGGTCAGAGAAATCGTGATCTCAATCGCACAATCAGTTATTACTTCATAAATACTTTATTGAATTTAATGCCTTTAAATCTATAATAATAAATTTGGTTATAAAAATTTAATACCTTGTTCATTCTGAATGAGTTTTTGGAACTATTTAATTTGACATACAGTTACATGTTTTTCACTCAAAGGGTTTTCATTTATTGATTTTTCTTTCGATTAATTAATTCAAAAATATTTGAATTCTGTTTTGTTTTGTTTAGTCTTCAAATGTTTGAGTTAATTGTCGTTTACTTAATTCATTTGAATTGAATGAAAATCAATTATTTAATTCATTAAATCAATTTGTGTTCAATTACTTCCTCTTTTCAAATGTTTAAACAATGTCTTGACTCTGAAGTAGGGATGAGTTAAACAAAAGTTTAATTTATTCTGTTCTGCCATTTGATAGATAAGTAATTTGTCGTTTAATACCACTTTTTGATTGACGTTTAATAAAGTGTTTGAATATTTATTTTAAAGTGAAATTCATACAAACATTGAAATAATGAATTCCTGTTTGATCATCATAATAATATAGAAACTAATAAATACTAAACAATTAAGTTAAAGCTAATATTAATTGGAAAATGTTGCAGGGGCTATAAGTTAATTAATTTTTTTCAGCCTTCTATTGACAATTGATAAGTTGGTATAATTAATTATAAGGATAGAAGTAGAGAGAGATAGATATTTCAATATTAAATTCTTAAAAAAATATCCGATGCATGAAAAGCTTAGGATCATCGGCCGATTATATTTTACCCTCTTCTAAACTGGAAAATAATATGGGGGTGAATTCGAAGAGAAATTAAGGTCCAGGAATTTGACGAAAACTAGCATCAAGATTACGGGATAAAAAATACAAGATGACGTACTTCTGGTGGACCTCCTTTAAATTCGAAGAGTTAGAACAGCACAGTATATGATATAATAGTTATGTTCAAATAACTATTTCTTTCCTTCACTGCTATCTCAGCAAATAATAAATACGTTTTTGTTCATCGATTGGAAAAATAGTCAAAATATCTTACATTCGATTGAATTTTAAAAAAGAAAATAATAAACAAAATATTAAAGATTTCTTTCCGTATATTTTTGAACACTTTTAAAAGATGGAAAGTTAATCGATAAAATGAAGATCAAAGGCAGTTAGAAGTAAAAAGTTATCTGAGAAAAACACGAGTTTTATTAATTGAAAGAAGTGAGATAATCATGCTAATTTATTTTATACAAAATTTATTATTCTGTTCTCTTTTGAAAGGGATTATAAAAATTGAAGTCTGAGTGCGCGCACAGCATCACAATATCGTTGAGCACATGCTATTGTGGCGAAAGCCCTATTCTGACACAAATCAAAACTGCATTAAACTCATTGCAAAGAATAACCGAATATTAATTTTCACAGAATATTCTGTGCCGTTTGAAAGTCTAAATTTTGAAATTGTCTAAATAAACAACCTGTCTTACTATCTCTCACTATCCCTTATATTCATAATTTGTGTTCAAATCCATTGAATCTCAAAATAAATGATTTTTTTTGCAAAAAATTATTATTATTTTAATGAGAAATGAGAACAGAATAACTGTCTAACACCGAGTGCTCTCTATTTTAACTGAGATTTGTTTTCATTTGATTCCGACTCAGAATCAGATGAGACTCAAAGTTTACGCAACAGTTTTTTTGAGTAAAACCAGTGCCTGAGCTCTACAATCGATAATCAGTCCTTTCTTTGATGTCTTTTTGACAGAAATATCTTCAAAGAAAATATATCAAAAAATACTGATTAAATGATTCACACAATTGATTGTATATTTAGATTAATGTTAAATCAACTGGATTATACTCTTGTCAACGGATATTGATTTATATTTGGTCATTTCATTAACCTTCAATAATTTAAAAAGGTAAGTAAACGTTTCTATTTTAAGCATGGTCTTTCTATATTTTTGAAACTAAAATATAGATAAAAATATAATCAGTTAATAAATTCTATACTATTTTTGTCACTTAATAAAAAAAAGTAATAAAATGTATGTCTATTGTGTTTTACTTTTATTTTTGTTTCTAATACAAAACAAATGGTCTTAAAGCAATCTTGTTAAGTCTTATTGATAAAACAATCCAATTATGTGAAGTGATGAAACTTTTACTCTAAATTAAACCATGATAAATTTAATGTATTTATCTATGCATAATTGAGTGTGGTAAATTTATCGATTAAATAATACCAGAAACAAAACAATTAAATACTCATTACCTTCCAATAAGACTTTCCATCGCGACAAACGATTGTTTGGAAAAAACAAAGAAAACATTGGATTAGAAATGAATTTAATTAAAGATAATCATTAATTTGTTTAATCAGTTGAAAGAATAATCTATTGATTTGTGGTTATTCTGACAGAAATTAGTTCTTCTCTAACGAGATGTCATTTATTGGAATAAGACAAACCATCTCATTTTCTAGCAGTGATTAATTGAGAGCATATATCCAATAACTTTTATTAGATTCTTTTGCATCACACAATTGCCTGCTTTCAATTTGTGTCTATCTTTGCTTATTTAACTTGTTGAAATCTAGCTCAATATCATATATTACATTTTTACTGATCAAAGGACACCGATCCATTAGGGAAAAGCAGAATCATGGTTAACAATTTGATTTATTGGAGAAAAATGCAAATTATATTCATAACAACTTTAATAGATTACGGAATTCAAGAAAATATGTGAGAAATGTTTGTCTTATGTTTTGATTTGCATTTTCTGAATATTTTAAATAACTTTTTTGAATGAATTCTGTATTTTAGTGTTTCTGCAAATTCAATGCTTGTCGACAGACTTCTCCCTAAAGATTACGACCCATTAATGCCACCAAAACTAGAGGGTAATCCTTATAAACCGCTATATTTTGAATGCATTCCAACAAATATTTAAATTTGAAAATTAACTAAAAATAATTTATTTCAAATCCTTTTGCCTAATAAAAGGAAAACCAGTGAAAGTTGACGTCAAGATCTCTATTCTTAATATAAGATCCATAAAGGAAACCGAACTGGTATGAGATCATATTTATATAATATAATTGACCATGCTGCTTCTAAAATGAGTTGTTATTATTGTATATTTTTGGACAGTCATATATCGTGGATATATTCTATCACCAATACTGGTCTGACTATCGGATAATACCGCAGAACCTAACTCAAGACCAGAGGATTGTTTTGGACAACAAATGGAGACATAAATTATGGATTCCTGACTCGTATTTCAAGGTTTGAATGTTTTTCAATACTTTATTTGATATGAGAGGAAACTCAAAACTAGAATCGCAGACAAAAACGGAAATTGAATTAATTATTAATAATTCAATTTCATATGGAATTCATTAATACAGAACATAATTTGATTCAAGAAATATTTGTCTACATATTTCGTAATCCATATTAGATAAGAGGATCTTCAAAAGTTAATTTGTTTGGTAAGAATAGCCACCAGAGAAAAAGAGTATACAACAAATGGATCTGTTTTTCATTCTTATATTAGATTGAAATTTATATACCTTTTTAGTGCTTATATCTGATGGAAACATCATTTAAATTTTGTTCAAATATTGATGATATAGATTTACAATTTCCAAGAATATTCAGCTAGAATTGACCTTGCATATTTCATGTATAATATCGATTGCATTTACCTTGATATTGAATATTCTGCGGCAATTAATTGAGTCATCAAATATATGTTGCAGAACGCCCTGAGTGGTCACGTAACTGATATTATATTTCCGACACTGTATTTCGCTGTTCACAATCAAACGGAGCTGTTTATGGCGTCCCGGTAAGTATTGTCTCAAATATTTCAATTGAATTTCACACAAAATTTCTTTTATTGAATGCATTATTGAATGAATGCATTACTTTTTAATGTATTTATAGAACAGATGTTTTGTATCAGATTTTTATAGTTATTATTTCATTACCTTTTCTTCAAAAAAAAAGATCTTTTATTCCATTTTAATCTGTATGTATGAAATGTTTATTTATTTTTTTAGCATGCCATTTTTCCACATTAACAAAATTATTAATATTTATCATTAATAATAGATTGCATTCATAACATTGTTAGCAAAGTCTAGACAACTCAGAGTCAAAGTCAAAGTCATCTTGTTACTTTGTTAAATTCAATTATAGTTTATTCTTTATATCAATAACTTTTAATTCTTCAAAATAATTAAAATTATAATCATGTTAGACTATATTATATTATATTCTTCTATTGTTTCCTCTCAAAATAAATCGATTACTGCTGTTATTCAAATAAAAATTAGTTTTAAATCACATTTAATGTCAAGAATTATATAAACTCTGAAACGAATTAAATTTATTCTGAAGTTAATTAAGAAATTGAAAATTTATATTAATTTTGATTCCTCAGTGTATCGCTTCAATTAAGTTGTGACATGGATTTTGCCAAGTTCCCTCACGACACTCAGACCTGTCACATTGACCTCATGTCGTGTAAGCCCTCCTCTAATTTATTCAACAAATAAATGCCTTAATTGTTACGCAAATAAACCTAATTATGGTTTTTGATCCATTAGTATCTCACAATACACAAACAGTGGTCCTCCAGTGGAAAGAGTTTTATATCACTGATCATTTACATTTGTAAGTCATTCTCTATAAAATCTATTAACAATCACAAGACACATAACAAGATACTTTTATTGTTGTTTATTCTTGTTTGACGTAAAACGATATGAATTTCTATTTGTTTGAACAATTTTTATGAACTTATTTCTAAGAATTCATTTTATTAATAATTTTTATTCATATATTCATTTAATTTAATGGATTCTTAAGATAATAAAACAAATGAAAGCAATTCCTAAAAAAAGGCATAAATTTCAAACCAATGTTTGTATAAGAAGTGGTTTTATTATTCAATTAATGGAAATGTTTTTCTTCTGTTTATCCTTCATTTGTCAAATCCAGGCCTCAATTCTGGTTAAAGGAATATTCACACAAGACTTGTATGAGAAAATACGCCATTGGTATGTCTTCTCCATAAACTGTCGCTTTTTCAAGGCTTAAGTTTGGATCAGAAAATATTATACTGTTTTTAATCCTTTTATTTGCAAAACAAATACCCTGAGCATAAGATAGCAAAACTTTTTTTGTTTCTTTATCCTAAAACTACAAATGAACTAGGTAACTTTTCATGTCTTCGGGGAACCATCCAATTAAAGCGTCAATTGGGACTATATGTGGTTAAGAAGTATATACCGAGCACTTTGATTGTGGTCATGTCGTTCGTTGGTTTCTGGATTCCAGTGACTGCATATCCAGCTCGTGTTGCACTGGTATATGAATAATGTTAAATTGTGAATCCATAATAAGCTCTTATCAGTTTATTCAGTTATTTTCCATTGTGTTTACCACTATTTCGACGATAATATTGATAAATGAGCGGATTTATTGTTTTTAAGGTAATAACAGCGCTGTTGGCTCTCATTACACAACAGCATCAAAGCACTGAAGTCAATGTTTCGTATGTCATAGCACTCAACGTATGGATGATTATATGTATTGCGTTTGTCTTCTTCGCGCTGATAGAGTACGCCATAGCCATAGCTTACTGCGAAAGTAGGCTTAAAGCCAAAGAAATCAATCAAAACAAGGTTTGGTTGAAATATTTCGGGGAATCTCTTAATTAATAAGACTTTTGTTTGATTTATGAGAAGAACAACATTGAAGTTCTCCAAAATAGCACAACAGAACAAAGGGGTTCAGACCTCAGCCTCTCTAAAGTAAAATGGATACAGAATCTGATCCACGCATCCAATGGACAGCTAAGAGGGGCTAATTTTTATGATCAAGACTTTCAAATGATTACAAATAATATCGACAAAATATCAAGATACTTATTTCCAATCAGTTTTATTTTTTGCATAATTTTTTATTTATTACATCTTTACATATAATTGACTCAAATTTCATTATTTTTTAACCATTTTTTCTTAAATTATTATTAATATTGTATTTAATGTAAATATTTGTGTAAAAATGAGTGAAAATAATGTAAAGAATAATTCATTTGAATTTTTGTTTATTAAAAATGACTTTAATTTGTGTTAATTATATTTAAAATATATTTTTGTACTAAAAATGGACCTAAAATTCAATTATGAAAAACACTCGAAGGGATTGTGTTGTTTCGCAAGTTATTATGAAGAGTATTGTTCTTTGATTAGATTTGATAACTAATCTTGTTAGGGATTTCATGCTTTTTAAAATAGTCAGAGCATGTGAGTGATAGTCATATTGTGACACTTAATATCCTGTATCAGTAGTGATATATTTTGTATCTTTTGTGATAAACCCATTCTTTTGCAGACAATTGTTGCTCAATGGACTATCTTTTCAAAATTAGATAGATTATTTCAGAAAATAATGATAAATTTGACACTAAAGCGCAAAAAAGAATTAAATTGATTAAGAATTGACGTTTTTAAACACTTGAGAAATCCAAGAATTTGATAAAGATCATTTTTTTCAACCAATCAATGGAGAAACAGATGAGAGTTTTCTCAATCAAATCAAAATGTTTTTCAAAAATTTTTGTATAAAAAGCGAATGAAAGCCAAAGATTTTTACTGACTTAGTATTTGACTAAATCATCAAAATGCTGTCATTTGCACTGGTATTGGGATTTCTGGCCGCAGCGCATTGCGCTCATGTCACCACAAGTCAGTCTTATTTTGTTACCTTTCCTTTCAATAAATTAATGGCTCTTTTTTTAAACAGTTCAAGATGTCAATGGTTTGATCGATAAGACTATCGTTGAGATCCAGAAGGAAAAGACTCTTAAGTTGCCCGAAATGCCGACCGTTGAGATCACTGGTCTCGAAAACCTTAAACGACATGGAAATTGCGTGAAGACCGCCAAGGTAATATATTTATTATATTATTAATTTAAGTTAATTTCTTTTCATTAAACCACTGTTTGTTTGCCTCAAAAGCCCGGAGTCTTCGAATGCAAAGCCATCTCAGAAGAGGCTAAAGTGAGCGCTGAAGGCGAACACGAGGAGATCATTATCCACATGGAATTCGAAGTGACAGTCGATGCTGAGGGACATTTAGTCAAATACGTAGTCGTCAAGACTGACTTAGTTCTGAAGGAAGGAGAGACAACCGGAACTTTCTACAAGGGATGGTTGAAAAAGACGTGGGACAAGATAAAGAAGGTCGCTTCTGAAGCTCTCCATGCCGTCATTGAGAAGAAAGTTAGAGATATTGTCACCACAATCGCCACTTCAATCCTTGGTTAGAGATAACCATGCTCAAATGAATTTCGATTAAGAATGTTATATAATATAATTGTTCTTGGTGAAATTTCAATTATAAATAAATAAAATTTTCAAAAAACAACTGAAAATTCCCAAAATTTATTGTAAATCAATCAAAAGTTAATAAATTATTACAAATATCAGTCATTTCTGGTATTTGTTGAGAGGTTTACAAAATTAAATGAATAAATATTTTGTGTAATAATTATCTGAAAATAATTACTCGAATCAAAACTAATGAATCAATGGTTTGGCATAAAAGAAGAGTATTTGTTTGACTGATAAATATGAACTATTGATACAGTTATTCTAGATATTTAGATAGTTAGTTTAATCAGAAAAATTATTATGAAAGGAATTATGAGCAGAAATTGGTCTCCTTTTGATTCTGTTGCAGCACCAGAACCGGGGGCTGTCAGTTGTTCTGTGTTTTTACCGTTTGATTCGTTCATTTCATGGGTTTCTTTGGCATCGGTTGCGATCATTTGATTAGATTCCTGGGCATCTAATTCGTGGCCCACAGACTGGTTTTGGTCAGCTCTAACCCACGAATCGTCTGATGAATCTGTTGTGTCTTTGAGTGTCTGAAGATTTTGGTCCGTATCTGAAGTCTGTGTCGGACTCGTGTTGTCATTAATATTATTTGAGTCAATATTATTGTCTGTCATATCATTTGTCGAATGTGTCGTCGATAAGATCGATGTCTGAGTATTGGTTGTGATTAAGTCATACCAGCACTGGTCGCTAATTTTAGTCGAAGTGAAATTACAAGAGTAGTATTTTTCAAAATAACTTTG
Source organism: Minunthozetes semirufus (assembly GCA_034699985.1). Classification (NCBI taxonomy): domain Eukaryota; kingdom Metazoa; phylum Arthropoda; class Arachnida; order Sarcoptiformes; family Punctoribatidae; genus Minunthozetes; species Minunthozetes semirufus. The sequence goes on from JAQIXD010001380.1 coordinate 10,090, forward strand.
ATGGCTGTGAAATAACTGGTCCGCAATGAGAGAGGCATCGGTCCCACACTTTTGATTGATGTCTCGTTTACTGCAGTCCCGAAACTTTTGCCACAAACTGTTCGGACATTTCAAACAAAAACAATCATTAATTACATGAATCTCTCTCTCTCTCTCTCTCTCTCTCTCTCTCTCTCTCTCTCTCTCTCTCTCTCTCGCACTCTTACTCCCTCCCCACTCGTGATTTATCCGTGTTTTTGATAAAGAAATAGTTTATAAATGCTTTTAAGATTTAGAGATTAGTTTTCACACATTTTTTGTGAGAATATTTTGACAAAAATAAAATTATATTAAAAATTTTCCAAAAAAAAAGTTTATTAAGAATCAAATGATTGATAAAAAGAGAAAAGACTTGCCTACAAGTGGTGTTAAGATCTGTCTTCCAATCCTTCTTTTTCTTGACGACAGTTTCATAATTGAAATCACATTTCCATTTGCGAGTATTAAAGACACCATTAATACATTCCTCGTATTTCAGAAAATCTATTATTTATTTCAATAAAATATATAAATATATATAAATATCGATTAATTTTGATTTATTTGAAAGAAAATAATCAAAAAGAAAATATTACTATAAATTACACAAACAAACAAAAAATATTCCTGGTATAATAAGCTAAAAATTATTAAATAAATTTAACTGAATCGGAATGTTAGATTTTTATCAAGATTATTCAATTAACACTAAAAATCACACATTAATTATAGTACAATCTCATCATTTCATAAAAATCTTTGATATTTTGTTAGCACTTTATGCTTTTTCTTATAAAAATAAATTTTAGACCAACCTTGAGCCCATCCAGAAGGGGTATTGTGACACAACTGATAAAATAATGTGGCTTTCCATGTGAACTTGGAGATTCTCGTTTTCAGGTAACGTTTTTCGCACAAATGCGGTCGAAATCTTTTATCTGAATTACACTCACTTTCGACTTCTTTAATGCAATTAACGAATTGATTGAATGAACCATCGATTGGACTGAATTTTCATATAAATAAAGAGGTTCTAGTCTAAGATCTAATGCAAATTACACTCTTACTTGCAAATCTGATTCAATTGACTTTCAGGAGTTTCCAACTGTTTTTTCATCTGGTTTTCCAAATCAGATTTGAATTTATCGAAGCATTTGTCGGCGTTTGTAATACAGTCACCAAATATAAGAGGTATCAGAGCTTTGATTTGAATTCAAAAATATTTTATAGAACTTCTATTAGAAGTAAATTATTGTTAAAACTTTGTTCACTCACTTGAAATGAAAATGAAAATAAAATGAACACAAAATTGAGCCAACATTTTGCAAGTTTGTATTTATCCGAATTTGCTTTCAATTATAACTGTAAGAAAACTTTTAATACTTTTGGAAATGGGTTTCAGTTCTCATAAGAAGTGGAAAAAAATATTTGTCTCTCGATTTGTACTATCGATAGAAGAGTGTTTCTGGAGCTTAAACTCTCCCCTTATTATATTTTATGACATCCTGTGCCAATGATAGTGATTTTTCGATAAACAAACAGGAACACTACTAATATCTTGATTACGTATCGATTCTAGATTTATAAGGGAATATAAATGAGTTACAAAAACTTATATCCTCTGTATTTTCCACAAACTATTATAAAGGTTGCTCTTATTCTGTGCAAAATTTTAATATCAAAGTAATTGATTGTAAGTCTAAATATGCTTTTCCTCTAACGGATCGACAGATTTATACAGTTCTGGGGAAATGTATGCGTCAGTTGTGTGTCTGTCATCGAAAACATTGTTTATATTAGTATTAAATTCTGTCTAATAATGGGTTTCTTCTTAATTATTTCGGTTCAATAAACGAGTAAAACTCAATTTTATTATAGGATTATCTTAATTACGGAAATTAAGGACTTTTGAGAATTTTTTGCTAATTATTTGTTAATTAAGAAATTATTGAAAAATAATAAACATTTTTATCAAATTATCTTTTAATTGAAAGATTGGATAAAAAGTAGCCTCTTTTCACATGATTTTTCCAATTTCACTCTTTTTTGTTTAGATTTGTTCTTATAATCAAAATAATTATTTCAAATAAACTAATAAATCGAGAAAATCAATGAAAAACAAGTAAAACATAATATTTGTTGTTTAATAGAAGTGGAGTATTATATAAACATTTTGGGAATTACTAAACATTTTTGTTATTTTTTGATAAAAACTCGGAAATAATAGTTATATTTGTGACCAAAGATCGAAAGAAATCTCAACGGAGTGGTATCCTTTTCAATGGAATCTTTTTACAAGGATGTATTTGGAGGGTTTGCAAGGATATACGCTTTGTGATCTTCATAGATCATTAAAGCTTTCTTAGATCTTATGATTCCCAGAATTTAAGAGTTGAGTTCACTCTTGAAATACGAAACTTTCAAAATGAGTTTTGTTGTCATAAAAGAAGAGACAATTAAACTTAAAATTACAGATATTTAGAGTTAGAATTAGAGTTTATTGAATCAAAGTTCATTAGACTAGACTATAGACACAACAGGATAGCTTTTGATGAAATAAAAGCAGCTATTAAGAGACAAATACCTATTAGAAGTATAGCCAAAGCTTTCATAAATAAATATGAATTTCAAAACATTAGCGAAAAGAAGAGAAAAATAATAAAAACAAAACAAAACCTGAATTTGAAATGAGTTTTGGTTATAGTTTGTCATCAGATGTGAACAATTGGCACAACTATTGCTTAGTTACCGCACATCACATTACTTATCAAAAGGCACACAATATATTAGCTAACAATCAATGGTTTCGGATCACAAGACTATTAGTAAAGGATATGGATATTAGCGGAGCTCAAGAACTATTAGTCTGTGCTCTAACTCAACACCAAAGCTACTGAGCGGTTAAAATGTGATACTAACAAACTTGAGTCCCTTCTCCTCCTAAGAAAGATGATCAGGCTCTTCCTCAGAAAACCACACTTAAGCAATGATTGGTCAAAGTGTCATAATTTATCCTTAGTTTATGTTTTTAGCGTAAGAGCATTAGATGATGGATAAGGGATAAACTATAGGTACTTTGTCAAAATTAGATGTACGATCTTGGCGATGGAGCTTTCCCGCCAGTAAAGCCAATGCACCCGTTCTATGTTATTGAGTTGCGAGAGGTTTATATAGAAGACGTTAAATACCATCAGATTTTTTAGACACCAAACTCTTGAGTCCATATTAACGTCTATTGATAGATGGCATGCAGATGGAGAAACTTTTAGCTGTCTGTCCCTCTCGTTCTCTCTGCCTACCCATTCGGCTCAACCTCAAAAAATAACATGTAATCAATCGATGTATTTATTCGGTTATCAGTTTGACAGAAGAGATATTTAAACAGCAATTTATTCATTAAAGAAAAACAGACGCAAAATATTTAGTGACTAAAAATTGTGAGAATTTTTTGTTTCTCTTTTTTGGTAAAATCGGTGGAAATTTTCTCCTCTAATATAATATATGTGTTTATTCTGTGCTCTCTTAATGTGTGTTCCATTTGTAGCGAGAGATATGTTTTCCTGTATTTCGTTATACTTTGACTTTCACTCCGATCTCATGAGTATTGAGAAATTGTGTTAAAAGTTTTGTTGACTTTTTTCTTCTGTTTCAACACTTTTTTGCCGAAAAATAACATAAATCTTAAGCGAGAGATGAGTCACAAGAAATCGATTGCTTTTATAATTTTGATAAATTATTTTCAACTAAAAGTATTTTGTTTCGTTGATTTCAATTCTGTGCAAAATGACTATAACTTGACAACAGTTATACTTAAAAATATTGAGGCAAATAAGAACTATATGTTCAAATGGACTGACTTCGTTGACGGACTCACAAACAGACCTCAGCTGGTGGTGTCGTTACCGCCACATCTGCGACTCCGGCAACAGTTAGCACTTCCGACTCGCCTTAAGATAGAAGTTGTCGATACAACTGCTAATTTTCGCATAAGACAGGCCAGTCTTATGCATCAGGGATTTTACACAGCCTACAAAATTATTAATAACACTATTAATGGCAATTCCTATCAATTTGTTGATGAGAAGCGAAACTTCTACTTTAATGTAATAGGTATTCAATATTTTCATTTTTTTCTCTTTTAATTTAATTTTGTGACTTTTCTGAAATGTTCTCAAAAATTTGTAAATGGTGTTCAGTATAGTGAAGGACACACATATCAGGTCTATTGACGACAGTTAACCAAACAGACTAAACATCAATTCCCACCAATTGATCGATTCTTGTGTTTAGAATCAAATAAAACAAATAAATTGAAGTTCAAGTGATTTGTGTCTCAGATATAACCAAAATCAACATAAATCTGTTTATTTAGCAATTTTTCAACAAAGAGTTGCATTCATTTGATCAATAGTTTGTCATGGATTCTAATGTTAACTTTGCAATTATTTGGAATAACCTTGATCAATTTTAATTCGAAATTCTTACTTCCTTTTAAAAGCGTATCCTTTTTATGGAGTATTACTACAAATATGAAATTTTGTTGATTTTCTCAGAACTAATTCTAATTAACCCTTTTTGAAGGACTGGCAGACGAAGGGGAGGCCTGTAATGAAGACTCTGAGTGTCAAAGCAATCATTGTTTAAATAATACATGTGTTTGCAATAGAGATAGGTCCGTCCCAATTGACCAAAAATGTTATTCGGGTGAGTTTTGGCTCTGTTTCGGTTCAAATAATTGTTTTCTTTTGCAATAATTGATTAATTTTTACACCAAATCAAAGCCCAACCCATTGGCGGCAATTGTTTTCATTCAGATCAGTGCACATCCATTGGTGGACCAAATTCTGAGTGCAGCTACAAAGGAAGGTGTCGGTGCTCTTCAAATGCTTTTTCAATAAATATACCTCATTTTGGCAAATATTGCATTAAACCAAGTAATTTAAATTCTATTAATTAAATAACAAATACAAATAAGGGTTGTGCAAGGAGTGGTCAATTAGCAAACATCTGTTAACAATAATGACATCTTTGACAACTCAAATATCACACCAGAGGAGACTCTTTGAGTGGAAGACACGTGCTATTCATATTAGGAATGGACAACTTGCACGACCCTATTTTCACTTTAAAATAAATCACTGTCAGAAATGTGGAAAAATGATAACCATGCTCATTCATTCATTTTTTTAGAGGTTTTACACGACAATTGCATTTATTCTGAAGAATGTAAAGCCATAGGAATCAATCGCTACTGCAATGAAGAACTTAGATGTGAGTGCATTCCCGGCTATTACCACAG